>CABHPR010148924.1:0-43771 GCA_902168415.1 Peromyscus melanophrys | reverse complement strand
GCTCTCCCCATACTTATTCAATATAGTACTTGAAGTTCTAGCCAGAGCAATAAGACAGCATAAGGAGATTAAGGGGATACAAATGGGAAAGGAAGAAGTCAAGCTTTCCCTATTTGCAGATGACATGATAGTATACTTGAGTGACCCCAAAGATTCAACCAAGGAACTGATACAGCTTATAAACACCTTCAGCAACATAGCAGGATACAAGATCAACTCAAAAAAATCAGTAGCCCTCCTATATACAACTGACAAACAGGCTGAGAAGGAAATCAGAGATACATCACCCTTTACAATAGCCACAAATGACATAAAATACCTTGGGGTAACACTAACCAAGCAAGTGAAGGACCTATATGACAAGAACTTCAAGTCCCTGAAAAAAGAAATTGAAGAAGATGTCAGAAAATGGAAAGATCTCCCATGCTCATGGATAGGCAGGACTAACATAGTAAAAATGGCAATTTTACCAAAAGCTATCTACAGATTCAATGCAATCCCCATCAAAATACCAACGCAATTCTTCACAGACCTGGAAAGAATAATACTCAACTTCATATGGAGAAACAAAAAACCCAGGATAGCCAAAAGAATCCTGTACAATAAAACAACCTCTGGAGGCATCACGATCCCTGACTTCAAGCTCTACTATAGAGCTACAGTAATAAAAACAGCTTGGTACTGGCATAAAAACCGACCTGTGGACCAATGGAATCGAATTGAAGACCCTGACATTAATCCACACACCTATGAACATATAATTTTTGACAAAGAAGCCAAAAGCATACAATGGAAAAAAGAAAGCATCTTCAACAAATGGTGCTGGCATAACTGGATATCAACGTGCAGAAGGCTGCAAATAGATCCATATCTATCACCGTGCACAAAACTTAAGTCCAAGTGGATCAAAGACCTCAACATAAATCCAGCTACTCTGAACCTGCTAGAAGAGAAAGTAGGAAGTAGTCTTGAACGCATTGGCATAGGAGATCGCTTCCTAGGTATAACACCAGTAGCTCAGACACTGAGACAAACGATCAACCAATGGGACCTTTTGAAACTGAAAAGCTTTTGTAGAGCAAAGGATACGGTCAACAAGGCAAAGCGACAGCCCACAGAATGGGAAAAGATCTTCACCAACCCCACATCTGACAGAGGACTGATATCCAGAATATATAGGGAACTCAAGAAATTAAACACCAAAATTCCCAACAGTCCAATTAAGAAATGGGCTATAGAACTAAACAGAGATTTCTCAGCAGAGGAAACACAAATGGCTGAGAGACATTTAAGGAATTGCTCAACATCCCTAATCATTAGGGAAATGCAAATCAAAACAACTCTGAGATACCACCTCACGCCAGTCAGATTGGCTAAGATCAAAAACACTGAGGACACCTTGTGCTGGAGAGGATGTGGAGCTAGGGGAACTCTCAAACAACAAACACAAAGAGCTGGATATTTATGTATGAGAGGATGCATGTTTAAGTCAGTGGTCAAAATGTTTTACAAGAGCAAACAAATTAAGGCAGAAAATATGTAAAAGCAAGGAAAAGAGTGAAAACACTGAATCTGGACATTTCTTTAAAGTTAGGTGCAGTGATGTGTACTGGTAGGGCCACATCCCAGTAGACTGAGGTCAGAGGACCATTTGAGTCCTAAAGTTCAAGACCCCTCAAGGAAGAACAGTGCCTTAAAAAGTAAAATAAAATAGATGCATATATACATATATATTTACGTTTATATTCCCGATATAACAATATACAACATGAGGAAGACCGAGTCTGGTGAAACAAATGGTCCTTATTAAAATGTGAATGGGTTAAGAACATTTGCAGCACAAAATGAGACAGTTTAACAGGCAAAATAAGTGGGAAAAGTAAAATCACCTACATTTTTATTTAGTAGAAAAAAATCTCCAGAAAGACCTGTTAGGGTAGTGTCAGGTCGTGACCCAGAGGCAGATTTCCTAGGTGCTAAGTGGCATGGGCCTGGGTCTGCCATCATAGGCAGGGTGCATGGTCACAGTCCAGCTTGGGTACCACTCTGGACGCATCCTCATTTAGCCAGTGACCAAGTTAACACCAGCCTTCTTACAGTGAAGAAATTACCTATTAATGTGTGTTTATATGTCGCTCAAGTGTAGCTAGAGTTTTCCTGCCTGGCCCACAGTCAGGACAATCCTCTGTCACCCGCCAGTCCCACAGCCGCTCAGACCCATCCAAGTAAACACAGAGACTTATATTGCTTACAAACTGTATGGCCATGGCAAGCTTCTTGCTAACTGTTCTTATATCTTAAATTAATCCATTTCTATAAATCTATACCTTGCCACGTGGCTTGTGGCTTACCAGCATCTTCACATGCTGCTTGTCATGGCGGCAGCGGCTGGCAATGTCTCCCTCCACCTTCCTGTTCTCTCAGTTCTCCTCTGTTAGTCCTGTCTATACTTCTTGCCTGGCTACTGGCCAGTCATTGTTTTATTTATTGACCAATCAGAGCAACACATTTGAAGACCATCCCACAGCACTCAAGAGTTAATGTCAAGTCCTGGTATAAAGTAAGTACCCAGAAAATGCAGAAAATCACTAATGCAAACTGCTTCTAAAGGAATAAAAATTCTCCATTATTGAGAATTAAATCTATGGAAGTGTAGTTCACAATGATTATATTATTGCAGAATATTTGTTAGCAAAATATAAACATATGAAAATGCATCTAAAAGATTTTTACCAAAACTTAATTTCCTAATTTGGTAGACTAATATATAGGGATTAAGGACTCTCCTTCCACACCAACTGAGAAAAGAAGAATTCAAAAGATCTATGGGTGTAACAGCAAAGAAGCAACTGTTCCATCTCAGCTCTGATGGAAGTATTGCAGGAAATGCACAATGTGATCCACGTGTTATTATGGCCATAATTTACACCTCTGTAGCTTTTAGCATTCCCAGATGAACAAGTTGATTTATTTGAGGTATTATCATGAAGGTATCCAATTGACTAGGTGTCAATAGGTGTCTGAATTTACCATAATTGCCAGAATTAATTCTTCTGCTGCAAATCCCTGTGACAATACAACTGTGAAAGTACATTTTGATGAAGAATCTTTTCCAAGTTCAGCATATGGATTTTACAAGGGGAAGAAGACTTCCTTAAACCTTCTCATGGTTCATGTACTTCAAGATTCACAGACTTCCTACTATTCTGCAAGGTCCTGAAACATGCATACCTGGCTAATCACATAACCCCCTTGAAGTTATTGGGCATGGGGGAGGCTCCCAAGTGTCATCCAATACATTTCATAGGTATTTGGGCCTGAGATGATGAATGGTCCATTTTAGAGTGTTTGAGGCGCTTTTCCATTCCTAAGAAGAAGTCTATGGGAAAATAATAATCAATAACATTTACAAAGAAATTATACCATAAATAGACATAGAATTCTGAGACTATTAGAATGTGTAGCAGCTCCAGACAAGGAAGTAACATAGATTATATACACACCCTTGTCTCAAGTTTAAATCTAACTCAAAAGACAAGAAAACTGCCATCTTACACTGTGATGTAAGAAAGAACTTTGTATACTATAGAGATAATGAGGTCTTAAAACTTTCAGAAATATTTTTTGTATAGGGATTAATTTAAAACATGACCAAAATATATTTCTTTTTGAAATATTCTACCTACCTGTCTATCCATTTATTTAATGTGTATGTGTACCACATGCATGCAGGCACCTGTGGAGGCTAAAAGAGGGCATAGCATACCTAAGAGCAAAGTTACAGGTGGTTTTAAACCAGCTGATATGGGTGCTAGAATCCAAACCTGGGTCTTCCACAGGAGCAGCAAGTGCTCTTAACTTCTGAACTTTAGTCCCCTACATATATTTCCTATCAATCTTGAATTCCTATTTCATGCATTTCTGGCCCAGGATATCATGCTCCATGCTAAGGTTCTAATAACAGCTGTGCCTAAATTATGCTTTCATGTACCAGAACATATTATAGTTCTGAAACAGTGGATAAAATCTATTGTTTAAAGTAGACAAGCAGCATGGCCAGAATTAATGTCTTAAACTAAGAAACTGAGTAGCAATTTTAGAGGGAGAAAAAAGCAAATGTTTTGGTGATAAATGTTTACATTTTAAACACTTTTATATTTAATACATATTATTTTATTCATTCATATATATTTGTTGTTATTGTTTGTTTGTTAGAGACAGGTTCATATGTAAACCAGCCTGATGTGAAACTCACTAAGCAGCCAAGGATGACCTTGAACTTTTGATCTTCTTGCCTCCATGCTGGGATTACAGTTGTTTGCCACCAGGACACTCACTTTACACAGTGTTGAGGGTGAACATAGGACTTTGGGAATACTGGGCAAACACTCTACTAATTGACCTACATAGCCCCACAACAAATACATTTCAGTATTTGTGAGGTGCAATATAGTACTAGCTATCTACAGGCCACAAGTAAATCCAGCCTTCATTCTACCTCTAATGGTGCCCCGTTAAATATAATGGATTACACCCTAAAACTACAAGCCAAAATAAAAATAATTGTCATGTAAGTTGTTTCAGTCACAGTGACAAAGAAAATAACTAATGCAGATAGTGTGGTTATAATAATATCTTGGAGAACATCTAATAAAAATAATATCTGAGGTTGCAAAGTGCTTCAAAATTCACAAGATCTGGACAGGTTTGGCTAAGCCTCAAGAGTACTACAGCATACAATAATGCATTTTACATTATTAGCTCTAAAATTTGAGACATTAAGCAATATTATGAGACTCAGATTCAGCTCAATCATAGTAATAGCTATAGACTAAAAAGAAAATATTAGTCCGACAAACAGCTAGAGAACAGAATATTACTTGTACTCTCCTGGAGCAGATGCATCTTGCTCTAGAAATAAATTAAGAAATTAGAGTTTAAGCATGAAAAAAATAAAGCATTTCCTAACTAGTCTGTTTGGAAGAAAAAACATCAAAAGCTCTAACAATGTTGTCCATTTAGCAAACGATAATTAGTTTAAAAGATAGGAAACTGATTTTGTATTTGAACTGAGTTTACATGAAAATATCTTAAATAAGGCGTTGGTGAGAAGTTAACAGATGATTTCTATAGATGGTAGCAGGGTAAAGCAACTACTTTTTTCAGGCAGTCACTAATGCAAATAATTATATCATTAATGGGAAAAAGAGCAATCCTCAAACTGTCAAATCACTAGAGAGGAACCACAAAAGAGACAGCAGACAGAAGGACTAACTGAAGAAGGCCCCCTACTTTTGACTTTAATCCCAGCTCCATTTGCGGGCAAGACAAAACCAGCAAGGGAAATCACATTCTTTCTGCTTAGGGCAAGTCCAGAATCCCATGATAACTTTAAAATAGGAGCTCTAGAGCCTTGTCTTTGCAATGTGACTGGCTGAAGGCAATACAGCCTTAAAATTCTAGAATACTAAGAACATGGGCAAAGGAGAAAATGATGATAAATACTAAGTTTGATATACTTTTTCCTGAACTAGAATGAGTCAAAGAAACACTTGCAGTATTTTTCTTTAATATTGACTTTCATGTTTATTATCAACCTTGTCCTCAAACACATTCATGATTTCTTGTCAGAGGGAAGAAGTTACTGTATCAGGAACTACTGTTTTAGCAGTGAAGTCCATTTCTGAGATGTGTTGTTCTATTAGCTGTAGAACAGTAAGATGTTGCCCTTTTTTCCAATTATTTTTAAATGTTTCTTTCATTATATGTTTTGATCATATTCTTCCTCCCTTAGCTCCTCCCAGATCATGCCCACCTTTCTAACAACCCAACTTCATGTTCTTCCTCTCAAAAATAAAAACAAAAAAAGCAAAAGCCAAGAAACAGACAAACTAAAAAGAGAGATAAGAAAACAATAAGGCAAAAAATACCAAAACAAAAAGTTCACAAAAACAAAACAAAACAAAACTCAAAAATATGGAGTCCATTTTTTATTGGGCAATTATTCCTGGGCATGGGGCCTGACCTGGAATTCGGTTGACATACTCAGTGTCTCTGTGTTGTAGAAGATTTCCCTTTCCTTGCAGATGTCAATTGCAAATAACTTTTTGGTTAGGGGTGAGATTTTGTGTCTACTTCCCCTTCTCAGTCCTGGGATTTTGGAAGATACTGTTCTTACTGCTCAAAGAGTATTGATGAAGAATTAACTCTCTATTGTGTAGACAACACTACTAAGGATGTCTCAAGCATGTTGTCTTAGATCAGGAAGGAATCTTGGGCAATCTAGCTGTCTAAGGTAATTAGTATATATACAAGGTACTCACAGCTGCCACTCTTCAAAGATATTTAATGGGATGAAAACTTTTCTATTTTCTATTTAATACAGATGCAGTTTCATCAAGCTGAAAAAAGAATCGATTCTCTCAGAGGAAGGCCACAAATGCCAGAAAATTCACAGTAGCCTGCAGCCTGCAATGTAACCACTGAGAACAGGAAGTGGTCAGTTGTTATATTTCCTATTTGCAACACACTGTTGCTGGACATGAAGTTTTTCATATTTTGGCCTTGTTGTTTGAGTCAGGGTCTTGCATGCCTGTCCTGGGGGCTGAGATTGAATGTGTGTACCATCTCTCCACCTAGCAATTCTTCTGTGAATCTTAGACTAGAATTTTATTGTTTTAGTGAATTATTTCAACTAATCATAAAACAATAAAGTACAATGATTGTCTAAAATAAACTTGGAATTAGGGGGAGAATTTGAGGGCTTTTTAATATATAATTTCCCAAGTCCTTGGAGCAATTCCAATAAGTCTGCATGAAATGTCAGTATTACATTGCATGAGTCCTTAAACTCATGATCTTGTACTGGGCATCATCCACAACGCATTTTGCTTTTATTTGTGGTCATAACTTTTTTTGGTATATTGATGACTGGAAAACAACATCCCCACAATTCTCCCTAAATTTATAATCCAAATATCTGCTAGCCATTTGTAGTTGCCTCAATTTTAGCACCTACAAAACTGAACTTGCTACCAAATACTATCCTTTTTGAGCGGCTTCACTGTCTCTGATTCCTATCTAGTCAATTCAGTAGACTTTACCACTGACATGTCCCTGTTATTCATGTCCTAGACTAAACATTCATAAGTACTTCTGCATTTTAATTTATAGTACTAGAAGTATGAGGAGGCAAATGCTAGAGTCCCTAATTGGTTATATTTGTGTATTTGTTTTCTTATCTATGTAGTTATGAAGTGAGTACAGGGCTGAGTTCACATAGATTATAACATGTACACGGAAGTCAGCTTGCTGGGGTTAGTTCTTTACTTTTATTCCGTAGGTTCTGGGGATGGAGCTAAGCTTCTTAGGCTTGGCCCAGAACCTTTATCCACTTAGCTATCCCACAGGGTCTATAGTCACCCTTTTCAAGAAATATAAAGTGATAAAAAAAATCTCCAGCAGGTTTCATAGACACATGTGTGCTATGGTATATGCCAACCAAACATACACGCTATACACCGCCCCCCCACACACATTCATGCATAAACTATGCACACACACATGTGAACACACGCAGTAACCACTACCACAACACAATGATATTAATCAAAATTTATAAAAGAAAACAGGGTTTCAATGCCCCAAAGTACTGTTATGTAAAATTTATAAAAAAAAAAAAGGATAATTATTTTGCAAAACTCTTCACTATGGATGATTCATATATGTTTTCTCCATCTACTTTTGCTCTGGTGCATTCTTGTTCATAAGCTTTGATTACTTTTTAATGTGGTAATAATTTTCATAATATTTTCTACAGAGACAGAAGAAATTCATGTGGACTTGGCCTGGTTCATCAAATTTATTGTGATTACAACTACCCTAGAGTTTGTCTTCTGAATATTTGTGTGTTGTGGTTTAATTTTAAAGTGGAGTGGACCTTAAAGAGGTCAGATCTAGTGGGGTCCCCATGGAAGGGAGTGATATAGTTTTCATGGGATTCTGCTTAGAACTCAAAAGAGATGGTGGAAAAAAAAATAAGACATCTCACCATTCTGTGTTCTCTGGCTTCCATCTAACTCTGTAATCTCCCACTTGAACATTCTCAGCATCATGATGCCACATCAATAAGTCCTCACAAAGGGAGAACTCATGCCAGGTACATGTTCTTGAGTCTCCAGGTCTATGAGTTAGATTTTTGTAAAATCACTACATTTTATCCAGCTTCTGGTTCTTGTTATATCCAAAGGAAACAAGCTAATATAAATCTCTCTCTTACACACACACAATGAATATATATATTATATACTACATACATAATATATGCTATTTTTAGTATCTGGTCGATATTATCATATCCATATGGATTTCATCCATAAAATATATTACTGCCTTTTGGAAAAAATGAGAACCAAGTGCCCATGAATGTGTTCCTATTTGTGATGTTCTAAGGGATCAAAGAACAGAACATTACTTCTTTAGATCCTTCTTGCAGGGATGAAAATAGGCTATGGGGATGTTTTGAGCTAAAACAGCAAAGTTACTGCTCATGAGGTTGAAGGATGTAGAGATAGTACTAACATGTCAATAATTTCTCCCACTTCAGGATCCGTACTGAGACTTTGGTAGCAATAACCATCCCTCCATTGTGGAGCTACATCTACTGCTTCATGTTGTAGCTTCATAGGTAGATGATTGTGTTTGACGTTCCTGACATAGCAACTTAAAAGAAGAAAGATTCTCTTGGCTCATGGTTTCCATGTTTGCCTCAGTCCTAGAACTCATAGAGAACACCATGGTTTTAGACCTGCAGTTGATGGTTGCTCTAGTCCAAGCAGTTGCAGAGAACATCATAGCAGTTAGAATAAGAGGAAGACATTGGTTTTCATTGCTTGGGGCCAAGAAGCAGAGAAATAAGCAGGTACCCAGGGAAGGTAGGATAAAATCAACAAGGGTGTTCCCAGTGACCAAAGGCTAGACCCTACCTCCAAAGTTTCCAGAACCACTCAAAATAGCACTACCAATTGGAGATTAAGCTTTAACACACAAGCCTGCCTGTAAGGGACATAATATTTTCAAATAATAACAGTGTTTTATTAGTCCATTTTGTATTGCTATAGGATAATATCAAACTGGGTAACTTATGAACAAAAGAAACTCAGTTGAGGCATCTTTTTGGAGGCTAACAATTCTATAGTTGGGGACTGTATCTGATGAGCATACTTATCACAGTACCACTTGCAAAATAACCATAACTAGTCTCTGGTTAAAGGCTCTGATCAGCACTGTCAATTAAGGATTAAGTTTTCAGCACAGAAATCACTGTAGGAGACATTCAAACCATAACAATGGCAGGTAGTGTGTTCACAGTAAATCTGCCTCCTCCATTCACTGTTACCCTGGAACTGGAAATTTATACATGTGCCTTGTTTATCTCCTGAGAACACTGTAGGTGAGTCAGAGAGGGCAGAAGAAAGAAAAGAGCTACAAACAAAGCCTGTGTATGGGTGCAACTCAGCAGGACAGGTGCCTGCTCACACATTTTAAGGTCTCCTTAACAGGCTCTCCTGTAGTTTCTGATATTTAACACCACATTCGTCAGAGTGACAGCTCAAAAGGTTATGCCGGCCTAAATGCCTGTTCTGAGAGCATGTTGATCATGTCTTGAGATATCAGTACCAGACAGTTAATAGAATGAGAGACAGGAAAGAAGGCAATAAAAACTTTCGATGTTTACTTTGCTTTACCTAACTATTTCCACCCAATTTTACATATATAAGAATACCAGAAATCTCAGGACTGTTCAGAATAGAAATCTATCTATTTCAGAACACTGAAAAGGAAGCCAAAACGAGAATGTTTCTTCCAAATCCTTAAATAATCTTAAGCCTGTATAACAGCTCCAATTTTAAAATGCAGAAAGTCTTTTATTGTATTCTACTCCCAAGTGATAGCGCGGAATCACTAGAAAATTAGGAAATATGCGCAATTATGTCCCAGACCTTGTGTTGCCTGTAATAGGCAAACACTTCACAGTGACATAAGACTCTCTACATTGCAACAAAAGTCTCCCAGATGTCTTGCACAAAATTAAAACAACCTGGCATAGCTGTTTTTAACTTCACAAAATTAAAACTATATTGTACTTGGATATGTCTCTTTGGAAAAGCTTAGATTTCCTATCCTGTCATCTTTAATAAGAGTTCTAGATACCACAGACAAAGCCTTAGATGTTACCAATGATGTGTAGAGAAAGAAAGAAAATGTCTTTAAATCAGATTTAAATCAAATATGCTCAAGAGGCAAATCCAAAATGCAGTAACTCTAGGCAAATCACTGAAGTCAGATTATAGTTTTACTGGATGGCCTCATAGCTCCAAGACAATAAACAAAGCACAATTTAAAAGATGACGCAACCAAGAAATGGCAAGTGACTCTAATGCTGTCACCATGTCAAGTTTAAATATGAAGCTGTAAGCAGCTGCACTAATTTGAAAAACAGTAAAATAAAATACTAAAAAACAAAAAACAAAACAGAAATGAAGAAGACAAGTTAAAGTAAATAATAGAAACAGTTGAAAGGGCATATTTGGTATATAGACACAGTTCCTATGCTGGTGATAAATGTCTGAAAATTGTCCATTACCAGAAGAGAATAACAGTTTTTCCCCTTTGTACTGTCATTCTCTAAGGAATCTTAAAAATAAAGGGGGATTATATTGCAACTATTAAGTCAAGGGGTATCTAACATCAATATAGTGTTGGTATTAATTATTCACTCAATATGTTCAGATATTAGCATTGAAACTACTTTTGGAAAGCATGTTGTGGAATTCTACAGGCTTAAAAATTAATTCTTAGCAAGAAAACAATGATTCACTTTGGGAGTTATCTTGATCATAAGTTTGGCATGAATACTACTAAGGAGAGAAACAGACTAGAGAGACTTTTATGAGGATAAGGATAAGGATAAAGAATTTTTATGCCATGAAAAACTACCAACAACTTATTTAAAGCATAGTACACTGAATAGACTATTTGTTTGTCTCATTTGCATTTTGCCACCTGAAAATAAAATTCATTTACTCATTAAATACACATGTGAATACTGATAGGTTAGACAATGGCTCTTACTTTGAAGGACTGGATGGTTCTGAATAAATACAATAAAATTTAGAGTTTCTCAAGTAATTTTGCACCCGTATTTTAAAAAATGGTTTTATTGTTTTATTTTATTTTATTATTTTGTCTTATTTTACATGTATGAATATTCTACTTGTGTGCACTTGTGTGCATGTTGCCCTTGGAGGCCAGAAGAGAGCAGCAGAGTCCCTTAAACCAGAACTGGTTCTGAGTCACCTTGTGGGTGCTGGGACTCAGAGGTGGGGTCTCTGGAAGAGCAGAAAATGCTCTTCACCACTGAGCTACCACTCCAAAGTATAAGTTTGTTTTGTTGTTGTTGTTGTTACAGGAAAAATAATCTGAAGGATTAGAAATAATAAGTCCCTATAATTTCAGGAGCTAATTGATACTGTGTGCTAAAGATTTCCTGTGTCCACCAGGCCCTTGGTCAGGACAAATCTCTCTTACCTGCCAGTCCTGTAGCCGCTTGGACCCAAGTAAACACACAGAGACTTATATTACTTATAAACTGTATGGCCATTGGCAGGCTTCTTGCTATCTAGTTCTTGTATCTTAAATTAACCCATTTCTATTAATCTATAAGTTGCCACGTGGCTTGTGGCTTACCGGTACTTTACATCTTGCTTCTCATGGCAGAGACTCAGCCTTCCACCTCCCAGAATTCTCCTCTCTCCTATACTGTCCTTAGATTAGAGGAGAATGAGCCTCTTAGGATTTTGGAAAAGTATTGGGTAACAGAAGATACAAGGTGCACACAAATATATTCTTTGTTTTCTTACTCCCTGGAGAGGGATTGGTTGTCAAGTCTGTGTCTTCTTATATATCTATAGGAAATGTATAAAACTAAGATTTGCATTTCATCTATGGGTGGCATGAATAAAGTCACAATTTTATTGTCCCAAATATCCTTGATACTTGTTGCTAAGGGACAAAGCTACAAAATAGTAAGGCCTTGTCTTGGCAGTATTCATTGGGTTTGAGTTGTACTAGTTCAGTGCTTCTGAGTAAAATTCTTCCCTTTATAATAGTCTAAGACAAGGACTTCAGTAAGCAAGCATAATTTACTTAACAATAATAGATGAGGAACCTTTTGGGAGCTTACCACCTGAAATTAGTATCTTTACATTCAGTTGTTAATGACACAGATGCTTTCTACATCTTAGAAATATTTGTGTATTTAGCCATCCATCCATTATATGGGTAGCTTCCTTATTCACTGTGGTTTAGGAAAAATAAGCAGTTTTAGTTATATTTATCATTTTTTCTATCTGTTCCTATTATTTGTATGTACAGCTGAAAATAGAAAACTCAAATTAAAACAAAATTTGTACAAACAGCCTCACTGAAATTCAAAAAAAAATTTTTTTTGTGTGTGGTTATTTTGAGACAGGGTTTCTCTGTGTAGTTTTGGTGCCTGTCCTGGAACTCATTCTGTAGACCAGGCTGGCCTCAAACTCACCGCCTGGCTCTGACTCCCGAGTGCTGGGATTAAAGGCATGTGCTACCACCGCCTGGCTCAATTTATTTTTTTAAAGAACATGTTTAATATGAATTTGTTATGGTAAATAATTGGGAAAATACTACTAGTAAATCTTTGTATTAGACTGATGAATTGAGAAGAAATGATGAGAACTCCGATGCTGTGTAATAGGAAGTTTACTTTCAGTAGCCCCATTAATTCCAATGGCAAAAAAATTATTTAACAAAAAAATTAGTCACTGAAGCTATATGTGACATATGCCCAAGAAAAAGTAAAAATCATGCAGTCATTAATATTTCCCTTATACAAAAATAAAAGTTTTACCTGACTATTTCCAGGAGTTATGGTGGGTAAGTTAGATAGCTGATGCTTTAGCTTCTGCTACTAAATATTTTTTAGCTTCAAAAATATTCTAACAATGCAGAATAAAATCAACTTTACCAAATACTTAGTAAAGAAGATTTTCTCAAAACACACTCTCCACTATAATATGGGAACGATGAACCTTCTTTAAGAGGTTTCTGTTGTTGACATAATGACAGTCGTGTTCATAAAGTTTCAAGGATAAAATAAAGTGTTGTTCTCCCAGCCTTAAGTTCAGTTGTATGGGATGGATGACATTGCCAAGTGTCTGTCTTTTTCAGTGGGTTGGAGATAGCACAAATTATTCAGGCAATTGTGAGCAGTGTAGCCAGCACACTGTCATCTTCCTCACAGTTTATCTGATTTTCCTAAAATAAATACACCTATCGTGACAAGGTTCAGAGCAGAATAAAACGTACAGACCTTCATCCTTCAGAAATGAGTTTTCTTCAGTGACATATTACAAGAAAGCGCAGAGTCTAAGACAGCAGTCTGCATAACAACAGAGCACGGAGACCACAGTGCCTATTGTTGTAATTGAAAAATCAGGTTACTTAGGAGGAAAAAAATCAGTGAGTGAATATTTGACTCATCCTCCTTTACATATCAAGTATGAAGCCAGTTTGAATGACAACAGCGCAGTGCCATATAGAAGCACCTCTCAATCATTATCTCACTACTTGGAAGGACAAGTCTAGTGTCCTCCAATCTTTGAAGCCTTCCCATGCCAATTAAGTTAATCCTGTTTGGCTGTGTGATGAACCTCAAGGTGTGTGGTATGGTAGGATTGGGAACTTGAAGAAGGCAAACAGACTATTGTGTGTAGGGAATTATAAGCTTAAGAATCTCTTATTTTACAGCAAAAAATCTTCAAACTTCTGTAGTATTGAAGAAACATTCACAACAGCAGGACATAATAGCACACAAGGCTATGTAGCATTCTGCTACTCACAGCAAACAGTCAAATTAACACAGATACCTTATAATTAAAAGACATATTATAATTCTCTACAGTTATGAATTAATAGCTTTTAACCTCAATTTCCTCAATTATGAAAGAAAAATATTACTGGATATAGGATGAGTTGCATAAGGAAACTGAATTATGTCGTGATGTATAGTATGGTCCACTGCTGGCTCTGTGTACTTCTCAGCCTCTCATAGTTTTATACATGTTTGAGTATGTGTCCATATACATTATATTAACATATGTATATGGTGAAGTTTTCCTTGCTCAAATGTTATTAATTGCTCACAATTCAAATGCTTCTGGATGGTATTGCATCTAGATTAAAAACTCTACAAATGTGAAGGATATTAACTTAAAACACATTATTTTGTGTTTGGGGTAGAAGGTAGACCCAGAACAGGCTGGGCAGAATTTCTCCAATGAGAAACATGTCCAGAATTATATCAAGATTTTATTTTGAGACAGTGTTTCATGAACTTGTTCAGGCCGGCCTTGGGCTCACTGTAACCTAGACCCACCCTGAACTTCCCATCTTCCTGCCTCAATCTCCCTAACATCTGGAATTATTGTGCTATCAGGACTGAATGAAAATGTAAGTTAGCCTGGCTCTGTGGATAATTTCAACTCAAAAAGTAAGTTCTCTTGGTCTTAAGAGAATCTTGATATGGTCGGAGAGATGTCTCAGCCGTTAACAGGAGTTGTAAACCTCTCGGGAATCAAATGTGCTTCCTAGCACTCAAATTAGTTGGCTCACATCTGCCCGTTTCTCTATTTGCAAGGTATCCAATGTCCACTGGCTTCCATGGGTTCTTGAACATACATGGTGCACATAAACTCATGTAGGCATAACCACTGTCAACTGTGATTGTTTGAACGAGACTGGCTCCCACAGGCTCACACATTTGAATGCTTGATCCCTTGTTAGTGAAATTTTTCTGACAAGGATTAGGAGGTGTGGTCTTCATAGAGGAGGTGTGTCACTGGGTGGGCTTTGAGGTTTCAAAAGCCTATACCAGACCCAGACTGTCTCTGTCTCTCCCTCCCTCTCTCTCTTTCTCTCTCTCTCTCCCCTGGCTCCCTCCAACATACATGTGAATCAGGATGTAAGCCCTCAGGTGCTGCTTCCAGCGTCATACTTGCCTGTCTCCTCGCATGCTTCCCATCATGATGGAAATGGACTACGCACTTGATATTGTAAGCAAGCCCTCGATTTTTTTTTTAAGTTACCTTAGCCATACTGTGTCTTCACAGCAATAGGAAATTAATTAAGATGCACCTACATATAAAAATAGACAGATAAACAAAATCTTATAAAAGAGAATGTTGCATTATGGCATTAAATGTTTTTGCTTATGAAAAAAGAAACAGACTTCATTATACTGTTCACGTATTTTTTTAAAGTCACATTTCCATAGAGTGTTGTTTATCTGTTTTTATTTGATTTCTAACATGTTTTAGACTAAGCTGTTCTTGGTTGGTCTTGACTCAGTCTTTTCTCTGTTTCTGTAACATATACCCTGGCTTCACAGCATTTCTTAGGCTTCCCTTCCTCTGTCGCATGCCCTGCATCTTTCCTAGTGGTATCACCTTACATTTTACTTCCTTATGTAACCTCCAGAGACTTCTCAAGACTATCCTCCAGGATCAACACTCTTTCTGCTCATTTCTCTTCTGATTTAATGGGATGATGTTTTCCTGCTTTACTCTCCAAAGTTTTCCCTAAAAGATATTTAAAAAAAAAATCATCACTTCATTATCGACTAACAGCGCCTTGCGGCTGCTGAGCCCATTTACATGCCAAGGGCCCATCATTGAAGAATGTAGAATGAGAAAGAAACCTAATAAAGGGAAAACTATGTGACTGTGAACTAAAATGTGCATTAAACCCAATGGGTTGGGAATCATAGGTAATCAGTTATACTGTTCTCATCAATCCCTTACACAATCTAAAACAATCCTAGGATTATCACAGGGAGGTGAGGCGAAATGAAGATGTGAGAATTCGGTGTCTAGCTGTGTACAGGTAGGTGAGACATCTGAACACATACTTGCTGTTTGATCAGAATTAATGTCTTTCTTCATTTTTCCCCAGTTCCTGTCGGATCATGGAGTAATCTGTGTGTGCAGTGGAGATGAGTTTGTAGGTGTTATGCCATTCATATCATACAGAAAGAGAGAGCTTTAAAACAAACTGACAATGATGGAATCTCATTTACTTGGCACTAAGTCAGGAGGATTGCAAGTACCAGACCAGCTTAAGTAACATAGCAAATGAGAATATATTATAAATAATAAGCTGAGGTAGTTCAGTAACAAGCTACTGAAACTAAGCCACCGTAAGTTATTGTTTCTGAACTGAAAGTTCTTGGAGTTCAATGGAATGCAGGAAGATATTTGCTTGAGATCCCTTCATCTGCCTAGACAGTGGTCCTCCAGAAGGGACACAGAGGGTATCTAACCCAGTGAGAACTAACTCTGCTCGTAAGAGAATAAGACTAAAGTCAGTGCTGTAATATATACTTAGTTATAAATTATCTGTTCTTCTAAAGACCCATGCATCTTCCCCTCCAGCCAATATAGGTTATATCATATACAATTAATTAGGTTATATAATATATAATTAATAATATAATATATATTAATTAAGTTATGAGGCATACATTATTTTCCAGTGGTGCCTCTGTTTATGTAACACATTTTCATCTTTTTTCCATGTTAATCTGCTAGCACTAAGTTTATTTTATAAATTCAATAATAGAACCTCAGTCTTCCCTTATTCACAACTCAGTTTACTCTTGATTTATTATTCATTTATCTGATAATTCTAAGCTATGATTTTTCAAGTCTTTTTTTTTTTAATAAATCTAGGCATTTACAGTTTGGTACAAACTTGTTCTAAAGACAGGCAGCATTGCTGTTTAAGTTACATGCAACGATGCAATGGGATATGATACCAGAAATGACATTAGTCTGTGCCCTTTCTGATGCATGTCACCACGACTGCCTCAGAGGTCATGAGAAGTTAGTGAACTGGCTGCTCTGAAATGAGTTTATTTAGTTATTCTCGGGCTTGAAGTTCTGACAGCTCTAGTACCTTAGCACCATGCACTTGAGAAGCAATCTGCACAGAATAACTATTCTCTCTAATTACAGTGTTTACATAAAGGAAATCTGAATTGCTTTCTATTCCTCCAATTTAAAAATAGCTTGGAGATGCTATTCAAGGAGCCAGACAAACTTTTTTGAATCCAAACTCAATTTTACTATATAAACTTGAAATCCTTATATCTTTTTGAATTTGTCTTATTATGGAAAATTGGAGGTACTAACATTTCTCAACTTGATCCTAAATATTAAATGCAGTCACAAATCTTAAACGTTAACCAGAGAGTCTATGAAAGAGCAGGTGTTTACCAATCAATCACTATCTGTTCACATTTGTCCGGTAAGTTTGGCATTTCTTTATCCTGTTATTTCTGACTCCAAAGTGATTGTTCAGAATGGCTTCCAAATTCTAAAAGATAAGCTATTGTAAGATAGAACATTCACACATACATATTATTAAGTAACTCGGGGGATCATTGTGTTCTATTGAATTCCTGCAGAAGGTAAGTTGAGACACTCGCAGTAAATTTACTCATAGTTAAGATGAAATAAAGTTGTTCATCTGACCATCAGAGAGGGAAGACAATTTTACAAATAGCCTGGTTTCACCAGCATAACAATGAGGAAGCTTATGTTTTAAAATCTCTTTTATTTAATTGAATTTAAAAATATTTTGAGCATTTTGTATATGAGTAATGTACTTACATAATTTCTAATCCTCCTCTCTACCTTCCAATTCTTCCCCAAGTCCCCACCACTCCATATCAAGTTTTTGACCCATGTATTCTTTAATGATTATTGTCATATATATACACATATGTATATATAAATAAAATCTGCTGAGCCCATTCACTGTTGCTTGTATGTCTGTGTTTTTACTGCTGACTGATTTGGCTTGGATAACCTGTCAGAGGGCTAGTACCTGGAGAATATTGAGTCTCTTTTCTTCAGCAGCCACTAATTTATCTAAGGTTAGGGACTTGTGAGATTTCTCCCATCCACATAGGCTTGCCAAATGGTATTATCATAGTGCAGGTCTTGTTTAGGTGAGATACTGTTGATATTTCGTGGGTATAGCTTCCTCTTCATATCTAGAAGACATTGTTTTATAGTAGACATATTAGTCCTCCAGCTCTTATAATTGTCCTGTCCTTTCTTCTTTATTTTTCTCTGTGCTTTAGGTGTAAAGATTGTGCGGTAGATATACCCATGGGGGCTGTACACTTATGTACATTTTGACCATCTATGATTTCAGCATCGGTCTTTGTCTTTGGCCAAAAGAAGTGTGGTGACAGCCACACTTACTCGTTTATGTAAGGATAAATTTTACAATGCAGTTAGAAATTATACCAGTTTAGGAAAGTAGCAGTAATAGGTTCTTCTATAGTGTCCATGACATCACAGGTCACGGGTAGTTGGGTCGCTTTACAGTTACCAGACATGAACTCTCTCTTATTGAGAGGGCTTTATGTTCAATTAGATGACTGGTGGTTACCCCCAAGATACGAGAGCCACTACTGAACCCTTGGGAGAATCATGCCATCTTGATCATTGCTGTGGTCCATTTACAGCTGAGTAAGACTATTAATTGCTTTTATCCCTTATCAGCTTACATATCACCTTTGTATACTATTAGAGCTAGTTCTCAGGAAGGAGGCTTCCAGGCCAATTACAGCTTGATTCCTCCAAGTTGTGCCCGAGTTCTTACAAGAAAGTAATCTGAAGTAACCAATACATTTTTTTGTATTGTGCTGTTTCTTTATTCCTGCAAAATTCCAAGGGTGGGTTTTTTTTCTAAATCTTCAAATGAAAGTCAAGCCTGATTTGTTAATTCCTAATAAAAGCCAAATTGATCTTAAAATTTCGTTGTAATTTTCATCTAATCATATACATCTAAATACACATACATATATTTCCCTTGTATTATTTTATGACACAATTCAGTATGTTTTTCCCTAACTTATGGCTTCTGTTCTGCATATCTAAATGGCTATATTTTATAAATTTAACAGTAAGCTTCAGAATATCTATTGATGTAAAAATAAAAAATACAAATGGAGGAGGAAATGTGGAAATTGCATGATATACTTGATAGAAGAAGTTAAGAAAACATCAAAATAATCAACTGTTTCAATTTACATATATATTAAATTCTGCTAGGTACTTCACTTGATCAGTGTAGCTACATACTCCTTTCAGGCTCTATCCATGACTTAAAAGTAAACCCTTGTCCTACTGGCATTAAAATATGCAACAATTATTTATATGTATCTATGACATACTGCAATATGACAACACTCAGTGATAAAGAGTTAAACAAGCATGCAAGATTGCTACAATAAATGCGATGGAATATTAAAGATTGTATCTTTTGGCAGCTCTTCATCAGGGTACTGGAGTGTGGAAGGAACCAGAGGCTAATCCCCATTATGCATCATAGGATATTGTCAGATTCATATTCTACATCTGTCCTACGGTGCTGACTAGGAGAGTAATTACTGCTGAGATAAGCCCTTTCTGGAATATGTGCAATTAATTCTCCTGGAAAAAGAACGAAAGTAGCCTGACACTTTAATAATGTTTAAGTATACCTAATCTATTTCTTTTCTGTCCCTAATGTTTCCTAAATATGAAAAAGAAAGAGGATTTGAAAGTACTTACAGCTGCCTGTTCTTATGTAAATCTTCCATGGGACTATAATATTCTATCTTAAAATGACTGGCATGAAATAATACTATAAATTATAATAGCATGAGGAGCAAGTGGGGAATTACTTTCAAGCTGAATTCACGATGTGATTTTCATGCAGAATGATGTTTCTCTTATCAAGTAGGAATTATTCTGTTATTAAATCTTCAAGGGTGTACAATTTCATTCAATTTGAATTCTAAATGTATATTTAAACCAAATGAAATTATTCATCTCTCCAGATTCTTTGTAAAGTGCTATTTAACCACATTCATTTCTTAGATTTTTATTTCTAGCAACCACTTTATGGTATAGGTAGTAACCTGATTACACATGATGCTATACGTTCAGTGCCTTCATATTTTCAAAGCTCCTCAGCTCTATGGCTCCTATGCAGCCCATGCATTGCTACTCAAGTGTTGACAAATCACCCTCAACCTTGGTCTGCCTGAAGTGAATGGCATTGCAGAGTGTTGAGAAGTGACTGTTGTTTATTTGCATTAAAGTAAGAAAATCATTTTAATGTTTATTTTGAATGAGAAGAAGAAAGCTTAATAACACAAGGGATCTTTTTCTAGCTTCTTTTATATGACTAGACTTTCTAGAGTTGATTTTTACCAGATAGAAAAAAATGTTCAACTCAGTGAACTTCTGTGTTTGATACCTGGAAGAGCATTTTAATATGCTCCTTCCTGTAAGAAAAACTTATGATTAAATAATGTGCATTATATTAAATGAATATTAGCAAAGGCTAGAAGAGAAACTCAGCTAACTAACACTTTCATTGAACTTTGTAAATATAAGTTTGAAAAATAGGACATTTTAATAAGCGTATCATTTTTGAAAACACAAGAGTTACTGGGAGCTACTCAGGCCTCTCTGTGATGTGCAGAACATGTGTTTTTTGTGAGAGCATTAATATATGTATATATATATATATCTCACAACCAATAAGAACCAAAAGCTAGTTTTAGAAATATTAAAGTACAATGGGATATTTAATGTATGAGTTAAAATTTATAAGCAACTAGTCTTACAGCAACTTGATATACCATGTTTTGTCAATATCATGGGAGGCCTGCCTCTTTCTGAATAAAAAAGGAGGAGGAATTGATGGGGAAGGGGTAGAGGGAAGTTGAGGAGGGACTGGGGTAAAGGAAGGAGGGGAAACTGTGGTTAGGATGTAAAACAAACAAACAAATCCTTTAAAAAATTTACAAGCATCACCTAAAACATGTGCACTTAACTTTCACAGGCTGTTACTTTAATTTTTTACATTTTTGGCACATTTATTTCTTTGTGTGCACATGTTTGTAAACCTGCTAAACACTGCAGTGTGGCTGTGTGTGTGTAGTTCAGAGGACAACTTGTAGAGGTCTGTTCTCTCTTTTGATCATGGGAATTTGGGAGATCAGGTCAGGTAGTTAGGCTTAGCAACAGATTCTGTTACCCACTGACCTGTGTCACTGACTTAATTCTTAAATTTAAACAAATACACCAAACAGTTCAATTAAATGATGGAATTCATTAAGTCAGGTTCCATATCTTGATTGCTAATTTTTGAATCTATAGCCCATATAGCCTTTCTTAGCATCACCCTGGTTATAAACTATATTGAAGCTATGTATGTTCTGCACAGTCACAAATTTATCAGCTACAAGGGAAATATAAAATTTGTGTGTCTCATCTCTGTAAGTGGAAGTCTTCCTATCTGCCTTTTATTTTAAAATTTATTATACATTAATAATAAGTAACATTTATATGATAAGTTGTGTATATATAATTTAATCACCTAGAATTAGGTACAATGAGATACAATTAGACATGAAATAGCTATCTATCCATCTATCTTTCTATCTCTATCTCTCTCACACACACACGCACACATACATACACACAGATTCTTTTGGAGGAATCTTAGCAGTGATGTGTTTAGAATCCTAGTAGGCAGAAATAGTAAATACAGATTACTTTCAGGCAATTATATTATTATTTCCATATTGCACAGTCAGTATAACCTCTTGATGCTTGCTCTCCCCTGAAATATGTGGTAGCTGACTTAGAAACTGATATTTTTCACTACTCTCAGACAGTATAGATGTGTAATGTTAATAAGCACAAACTCTTTATTTATGCCTAGAATAATGAACTTCTTATTTGGTGGTTATGATGGTTAGTCTAGGCATTATCAGCTTGACTAGAAGAAACAGCCCCAGACATTTCTTAAGCTGAGGATGAAGATCAATTCTGAATATAGGCATCATTGTCCCATGGCCTGAGGGTCTCAAGCTGAATAAAATGAGAAACGGAAGAACAGGAGCTGAGGATGGGCATTGAGCTTCTCTTATCCCAGTCAGGGTACCAGGTAGCACCACTCTCCCTCCCCCGCATCCCGCCATGCCCTCTCCACATGATGGAACTTATCCTTGAATCATAATCCAAAACAAATCCCTCATCTCTTAAGCTACTTGTGGTCAGTTAGGTTACAGGACAAGAAATGTAATGAATACAGAATGGGGCACATGCATTTTCCTTATAATCAGAAGTGAATGCAAAGAAAAACCAGCAGAGAAGCTTTACTTAACACTTGTAATGCAATCAGAAAAATGAAGAAAACCATCCAGAGGGAAACATCTTTACGAAAGAGTGTGTGAAAAATTCAGAATCTTGAGATACTTTCATAATTTGTGTTTCCTTTTAAAATCATCTATACATATTCATTTGATATTTTACCAAGTATAAGTATTACATGTCCAAATTACTAGTAAAACCCCTAGTGTATAGCATGGCAGATCAACACAAATTAGGGCATTTCAGTTCTAGTCTCCAGAGTTGTAAGATTAATTTTGTCTATAAGTAGATAAAAATTAGTTTACTTAAAATGTTTTGAATGAGCCTATAGGTGAATGGCAAATAGAGTTTATTTTAGTTTTTATATCATATGGAACACACTTTTCACCCTCAATCTGAAATCATTTATGAGACTTCTGCAGCCACTTACATGACTAATGGGTATCTAATAGAATATATCCACCTCCTAAAACACAAGGCTACATTTCACCACCAATGTTCATGACAAATCTCGCAGATTTACCGTAGCCCATGAAGATAATGTTTGCAGTGTCCCTCAATTTCATATTAGGAATAAAAAATAAAATTACATGCTATTCTTCAACATGGCCTTCACTAAATACATGAGAAAGAGACTAAAATTTTACACAGGGAAGAAAAAAAATTCTGTTTTGTAACAGTCAGTTTAATAAAATGAAATTTATATAAGCATATAAATAGCTCACTCTATTATAATTGATTCTGATGAGTATGAATATATTCAGTTATTGTATTTAGGATTTTGGTTATAATTCATATTGTATTGATTAAGTATCTTAATAAGTAAATGAGTAAGATCTTAAAATCTAAGTGTTCAGTTGGAGAGTTATCTTTCTAACACATTCAACAGTCCATCTACCCCACAAAAAAGTAAATCTTCACACTTAAATATATTTGAATATTACCCACTACAAAAAACCCTTTCTAGCATTCATTGGCTCTGTTATATACTGTCAGCTGCCTAGAACCTCCTCAGTCCCCATGATGTAGAACATTTGTCACAGAGTCAGCAGTCATTCTTTCTGTATGCTGTTTAACTTTATTTTGTAGCATTTCATTAAGTAAAATATCACATAGAATAGCAATATAAAAATCAATAAAATTGGACTCTTATTGTTCAATTAGCAATGTGTGTGAAACTCCAAAATTCCTCTCTGATGTTTTTATTGTCCCCACTCCTTACAGAAAACAGGAACAAAACCCACTAAACTAAATTCTTAGTTTATTTGCCAAACATAAGTATCTGATTGTTTTTCTGATGATAAAATTAATAGATTTTGTCATAAAATGAGACACTGAACCAAGGATAGTAAAGAATGCCACCAAACACAGATTACTGCAGAGGATGACAAATTTGAGTGTTGCCAGAGACAAGACCCTTCCCACAAAACAAACAAGCAAGCAAACAAATAAACACAAAAGAGCAAAATGCAAGCTAAAAAACTATGCAATTCAGAACTGAAAATTCTTTTTTTTTTTTTTTTGTTTTGTTTTGTTTTGTTTTTCGAGACAGGGTTTCTCTGTGTAGCTTTGCGCCTTTCCTGGAGCTCACTTGGTAGCCCAGGCTGGCCTCGAACTCACAGAGATCACCTGCCTCTGCCTCCTGAGTGCTGGGATTAAAGGCGTGTGCCACCAACGCCCGGCCAGAACTGAAAATTCTTATCATACAAATATAAATACTAGTCACTTTTCAGATTTTTGAAACATAAATCGTTTTTATTCATTATACAATTATGAGTCTAAAAATCTATACCACCCTCTTCACAGTTTTATAAATATTGTTAACTATGTAAGTATATGCAACCTAATATGTTGTATGGATATAAATATACAGGTTTGTCTATCAGATCACTGCTAATGATTATTTTCTGTACTTTAACTATTATGTTCTATGGTCTGAATTTGTCTCCCGGGATTCATGGGGATGAGCCTTGTATGTTCAAGGCAACAATTATTCAAAGAAAGGCATGATAGGAAACATCAGGTTTCAGAATGGACCAATGATAACTCAGAGGGAATGAGGGCTAGCTTCATAACTTGCTGATCCTTCCTCTAAGGCTGTGCGTTCTCTCTTGCAGAAGGACAGAGTTTAAGGAGCTATTTTGAAGGCAGAGATGTCAAGGCCACCCTAGCTGGCACCTTGATCTTGGGTTTTTCAGTCTGGGATGGTGAAAAGTAAATTTCTATTCTTTATGAATTAATAAAGCTATGATATTTTACAGCATCTCAAACAAACTAAACAATAGTTATATATAGTTATATATATATACACATGTATACACACACATATATACATATATGAAAGAGAGAGAGAAGTACCTAAAATTACAGTAACATAGGTAATCAGGAGCATGTAGGAATACAGATTCAGATCCTTTGGATCTCTGTATTGCCATAGCCTTCTCTTCAAGCAAATGTCTACCCAGAAAGATAGAGGAAAGTAATTCCTCACTTGCTTTCCTATGGGATTCAGACCCAAAGTGAAGTTGATAAAACTCAGTTTAAACCTTCAGGCTCACATGATGCTGTTGGCCCTCCTGTTGTATCAGTTTGATTGAAGAAGGGGTTCATTTGTGTTTGTGCTCATCAGAAAATATAGGAAAAAGAGTCTTAAAAGAAGGTTGTATCCTTAATACAGTTCCTCTCCATCACCCCTTTTTGAGGTCACGCTAACCATTTCTGAGGTGAAAGGGCACTGTGGTAAAGGCTAGGATTGAAGTCCATGTAGGAGAGTTAGGCACTCATCAGCATTGAAGAAAAGGGCAAGCTCAGTACTATGATCTCTTCTGAAATTAACTGTAGTGACCATACAACTCACCCAGACTCCTCATGAAGCCAGGTACAGGGTACAGTAATGCTTTCTATAATCCCAGCATATGGAAAGCAAATTCAGAAAAATCATGAATCCAAGTCCAACTGAGGCTGCATAGCAAATGTCTGACAACCCTGGGCTGTATAAGGCTATGTCTCACACACAAACAGACAAACACGCAAATGTCCATCCCAAGAACACTAATGACCCTGGGAACAAACAAGTAAAACATAAGGACTTCATACATAACAGATGTCTTTGTAGAAAATAACAACAAAACAGCATCCAAATGAATAAAAAAAATTTAACTACATATAGTTAATGGCTTAATGTTTCCTCTATGTTTAAAACATGATTTTGAAATTTGAATAATCATTAGACCATTAGCATGTAGTTATGATTGAAGACCAAATTGGTGGCTAATGACACTGCTAAAAGAAACATGTCAAGAATGAAAACTTAACATTGATAGAAAACAAACATATTTGAAGAACAGATTAAGGTGGCAAACTATGAAAACAAGATTTCTAGCTGGAAAACACATACATAACTTGAAGGAAAACTTGCATGGGTTGAATACAATTTCTGAATACTATTCAGCATTTCAGAAGAAAAACAATAAAATGACCTAGCTAAACCATGGGAAAAAATATGAATCAATCTAAATGGACCATGATCAGGAAAAAAATCTAGAGTCAGACATGGCATTGTCTGAGTTTGCTCAGGCTCCCATGACAAAAACAGTGCAGGCTGGGTGGCTTTAAAGCAGTGTCTTAGTCACCCACGGTTCTTGTGATGTGAGACCACTAGCTATCTGAGTCGGGCTTTCACAAGTGTCCCTTCCTGGCTTGCAGACAACTACCTTCCCCGGGTATGTTCATATGGCCTTTGCAGAGAGAGAGAGAGGGTGGAGATGGATATAAGATGGTACAGAAAGAAGGGAAAGGACAAGATGACCAGAAGGAAGGAGACAGAGAGATGTAGAAACAAAACCTTCCTCTTGTAAGCCACTTATCCTCATGGTCAACAAAAAGCACTGTTATGTAAGAGGCCTGACTGTAATAACAGCCTTGCCCTTTACCCTTTGATGTGCTTCTGGCAGAACATGATGTCTCTGCTGTGGGGTGAAACAGCTGGGAGTAGATGCTTCCACTGCCAACCAGTTCCTTTCTGCTCTAACACCAGGGGCCATAGTGTGTAACTCCTTTTTTTTTCCTTCTAATTAGTTGCCCTATGATGTATATAACCTCAGTAAAAGCTGATATTTTACCATTTAAAGTTCCCTTGGACATCATAAAACAGTGTAAATCATTACTTTTATCTGTCAAAAACCAATAAAGCTCATAAAAGTAAGTAACGCATGAAAATTTCATAGGTGCTAATATCAGACTCCTTGAAATTGTCCCTGAGAGGACTAATTGCTTATTGCCTCTCTTTTTACACAGAAAGGGATAAATTGAAAATTTGGATAGAAAATATATTCACATTAGGAATCCAGTTAATGAATTTGATGCTTTTCTCAAACAGTATGAATGTATAATGTAAAATCAAATGATTATTTTGAATTTTGTACCATCTTCATGCTTTATAAAGTCTACCAACTCAGCAAGCAAGGAGTGCATTATGGCAATATGGAAATCATGGAGAAGAAAAATGAAGATACTTCATGAAATATCTAGTAGAACTTACTGGATGCAATGCTGTTTGATAACAATAAATAAGCAGGAGTACAACCTAGATGCTCTGGTCTGAACTGTGCCCTCCTCCACTCACACAGTAAGTCCCCTTGGAAGAAAGAACACTGGAAGGTGGCTGTAATTAGATATCATCATAGGGTAGGGCCCTCAGATTGATTAGCTGGAGTGACCACAGAGGTTGCTATCCTCCTTCCTGTGTATGCAGTGAGAAGTTAGCCATCCATCAACCAGGGACAGTCCTCACTGGCACCAACCCATGCTGGTACTCTAATCTCAGACTCCCTACCAGACAGGACTATGAGAAATTAGCTTTCTCACAATTAACTACAACATATATAAGGAAAGGCTATCTCTCTTGTAGGATTCCAGCTCACCGGGTATCTGGATGCATATGTTTATCTTATAGAATTTCACTGATGGACTGAAAATTAATATGGTACCTCTAAAGTAATTTTGCTCAAAACTTTAAGATACATCAGACATCTAGTAATGTGTGGAGACTGCTCCTGACATAGGCTGGGGAGGAGGAAGATGCTGTTGAAAGCCTTTAGCACACAGAACAACCAGTCATAGTAGCATGACAATGATACTGTTGAGAAAATGTTGCAAAGATGGCTGTTGGCAAGATTGCTGGAAAAGAGGACTTACAATTTTCTCTCTGTACCAACCCTAACTGACCACTGATTAACCTCTCACAACAGGTGAAACTATCAAGGTGAGTGTGACAATTAATCCTGAATGTTGATAGTATTAGATTGGGAGATACCTGGGAGGTTAGTTAAGTACATGGCTAGGTGTATTTGAAAATATTTCCAAGAAGGATTACATCATGATGACTGTGATCTGATGAATGATGTAATCAATTGATGTGTTCAAAATTGGAAAAAGAGTATTTGAGGTAGCAGAAATGTGAGTGGTGGACTGATATGGAGGAAGAGAGCCACTGGGAAAGTAATATTGAAGGGTGTATCTTTCCTTCATCCATGACGTTTTGCCCTGTTATAGGCTTAAGGCAATGAAGCCAACTGACCATAGACTGAAAACACAGAAACCATGCGCCAAAATCTTTCCTCCTATATTTGTTTTCACTCTCAGGTATTTGTTACAGGAATGAAAAGTCCGAATGTCAGTGTTCAGTTAAATACACATGGTTACACAAGAAAAAAGCTTTCTTAATCTATGTTTTTATTGGAATATTTCCTTATAAATTTGTTCTGCAATATATAAGTAGACAAATTTCTTATAATAATATCAGTGGTCAAGAAATAAAGCACCAATGGCAATAACTTTAAAATTATTCTATATTGTTTGTCCATATAATAATAAATAGCAGCTAAACTCGTTTCTGAACTTAAATTCAGTTTTGTCAAATTGTCACAAAGTAGCCTGTTGTAGTCACTAACACCTGTAGTTCCTGTTCTTGGGGGACTAAAGCATGAGAATGCATGAGTTCAAGGTGAGCATGGATATACAGGGAGTTCTAAGCCATGGTGGGATACAGAGTGAAACCATGTCTCAAACAAACATATACAAAATAGAAACAAAAACAGTTGCTTATTCTCAGCATCAGAGCCACATTGGTCCGTATTTTCCACAATTTGCAGCATTTTGGAGAGTCCTAAGCACTTGTGTGCCCCATGCATTCCTTGGATCTAGTTTTAATTGTTTGTCTTTTTAACATTTCTTTTTCCTCAATTCATCACACTTTCTTGCTTAAAGTTGTCTTTATCAAAACAAACTTCACTGCAAAAGGGAACATCTATTTTGTTAAAACATTCGACTGTGCAGCACAGACATTGCAATGGTGCCTTGATTATTACACTGGAAAATTTCAAGGCTAAGTAGCCAATTTGGACAACTCAAGTTTAAAGAAAAGGAAATTTTAAAAGCCCAGGAGTATGTCATTTTAGGATGACAGGAAATCCAAGCCTTTTTTCTAGAGAAGAGAACTGAATTATTGTAATTAGAGCTGTAACATGGGCTCTGGAAGCATTTTCTTTCTTCCTCATTTCACCCAACAAAGAAAGTCTGTTACTTTTACATTTTATGTTTTAAATTTGATCAAACTGATGGTAAGAAGAAAAATGAACAATATTTTCTGAGTTAATTATTGAAAATAAACACTGCCTGGCAAGGTGAATGAACAGATACTCTGTTATTTAAGATTGATTATTCCATTTGGTAATAGGTATCTGTACTTGATATTTATTATGATATCATGTACTTTGATTTAAATGCAAAGATATTTTTCTATGGCTTATAAACAAAGCTTGGTTACAATATAGACCTAGAGCAGTAGTTCTCAACCTGTGGGTCATGACTCCAACAGGGGTTGCATATTGGATATTTACATTATGATTCAGAACAGTAGCAAAATTACAGTCATGAAGTAGCAACAAAATAATTTTATGGTTGGGGTCACCACAACATGAGAAACTATATTAAAGGGTTGGAGCATTGGGAACTTTGAGAGCCACTGACTGGGAAGAATATAATAAATATACAGTTCCATTATATAGTAGATACTATCTGTAATATTGATATGCTGCTGATTCTTCTATAATGAGCTGTTTCTTATACTATAGGAAATGCTCCTCTTGTCTGTGAATGCTATTCTATTTTAATGTTGTAGGTTGGAGGCTTGTAAAGCCATACTGACATGCTTGTGACTGTCAAACCCTAGTCTAAATAAGAGTCAAGTTTCAGTAAAACTACTGCCAGCTGTTTAGACTCCATAAAATGTGCTATGGATTTGACATCAAATCTGTTTGTTTTGCAAGAGTAATAAGTACATTCCTTCATATTATACCATTTCTCTCTAGGCATTTCAATATGGAGGGAAATCACACAGCATACACACACAGAGAAACCACACAGCATAATGTGGCTTTAGCCTTTGGATTGCACCATTTTCTAGTAATATGTAAATTGCTATACATGTAAAACACCATTTCTTTTCTTCCTATTGTCAAAGGACTACAGTTTTCATTATTAAAGGTTGATAAAATTGATGGTCCTATTTTAAATCATTCATCAAACATATAAATAATACTATCAGTGTCCATAGATAAAGGTTTATACCAGACAACCCTGAAAAGTAAGCGGCTGTGCCAGCCAATCACTTACCAGCTCCGCTTGAAGGTGAGCAATGAGCTCATCCCTGTCTTTCAGCTGCAGCTTCAGCATTGAGCATTCATCTTTTGTTATATCCTACAAAACATCAAAGAGAAAGCAGAATAGGCTTAGCCCTCTCACTTCGCTCTTGACAAAAAAAAAAAAAGTAATCTTTATGCATGGAAATAATTGTATGTGACTAATGAAACTCAGATTTCTCTATGATGTGATATTTCTTACAATACTTCAAAGTTGGAAAACAAAACAAAAGAATAGGTATCTAAAACGTTACTATGCTCTACACATCATATGGATTTCTCCATATATACGATTTTTTATAGAAGTTAATTTTTTTTCTTTTTGATGCTTACTTGTCCACATCATGGTACTACGAAGAAATGTGTATCGTTCTGAATTCTTTCATCACTTTTGGGTGTATGTAATCAATGTAATAAAATTCATTACACTCTACAAGACATACTTTTGTTCCCTTGTGTAGTTAGCTGTTAATTCTCTTTTGGGGGAGTGGTTTTGTTTTGAGACAAGATTTCTCTGTGTAATAGCCCTTGGTGTCCTGGAACTCACAGAGATCTGCCTACCTCTGCCTCCAAGGTGCTGGGATTAAAGGCGTGTACCACCATGCCCAGCCAAGTATTAATTCTTAACCCGAGGTCATGCTACACTCTCTTAATCAATGATGTGCCTAGGATACTTCACTAGTCCCTTTCACTAGGATTCACTGCAGCTTTGACATTCTCAATGTGATAGCACTTTCAGCTTCTACATCCATATCCATGGACACTGTAATTCTGTGTTGGTAGTTTTCCAATACAATCACCTTTAGAGAATTCCCAATTATCTAAACTTCTACTCATGAATAGAGTTTCTACCTGATCAGAATCTTAGCACTGTCTATGGACATGCAAACTTATCATTCATTCCACATTCTTTCCAAGACCTCTCTTCATCATCCCCCATTTCTTAACAGACAGAAAACTCTTTGAAGCTTTTAGTATATACTCACTGAGCCAAAGCTAATACTAGCATTTTATTCTTCCTTAATATTTCTGACTTGACTGTCTCAAATATGCATTTGTCAGCTGTAGGAGACATTGATTCATCTGCAAATTTCTCTAAGTTCATTTTCCTTATCTATCACTTCCTTTATTTATGAGAAAGATTCTTGAGTAGGAGAGAATAGCATCATTTTTCATTGAAACAGTCATCTTCTTTTTCCGTTTTTTGCATTTTTTTATTATATTTTTACTACTTAAAAGTTTCTAATTGTAAATATATTTTACTCATATTTTTCTATATAATTCCATTTCCCAAGTCCTTCCCAATTATATCAACCTTCTTACCCACACAACTTTAGATTCTTTCTCAACAAAAAAAACAAACCAAATAGAACAACAGAACCCCTCAAACCCAAGAAAACAAAATAAAAGAACACCCCAAAGAAACAAAACAAAACAAACCATCAAATGAAGCACACACAAAAAAAATATTGTGGAGTCCACTATATTTTAGTCAACTATTCCAGAACATGAGGCCTGCCCTGGAATGGCTGATCTACCCAGTGTTAACCCACTTGAGAAAACTGGATGTTCCCTCTCCCAGCAAGTATAAATGACAATTCAGTTGTTAACCTTTACCCTAGTGGCTAGGTTTTCATCCACTCATTCATTTTAAAAAATATAATGAAATAAAATATAAGATAAAACAAAATCTATCACATCAAAGTTAGACAAGACAAACCAACAGAAGGAAAGGAGCCCAAGAGAAGGCTCAAACATCAGAGACTCACTGGTTCAAACATTCAGGAATCCCATAAAAACACTAAACTGGAAGCCGTAATATAAGTGCAGAGGACCTGGTACAGATCTATGCAGGCACTGTGCATGCTGCTACAATATCTGTGAGTTCATATGAACTTTGCTCATGTTGATTTACACAGCCTTGTTTTCTTGGTGTCCTTCACCCTCTCTGGCTTTAACACTCTTTCTGATTCCTCTCCGAGGGGGTTCTCTGAGCTCAGAGGGATTCAATGTAGACATCCCATTTAGTGCTGAATATTCCAAGGTCCCTCATTCTTTGCATAGTGTGCTGCAGGAGGAAGTTTCTCTGATAATGGCTGAATGTGGCACTGATTTCTGAGTACAGTATAATATCATTAGGAGTCATTTTTTCATTACATTGTTTTTTTTTTCTTTGTTTAGATCCATATTATTTGGTTTTACCATAGGCCCTTGGGCTATCTAGTCTCAGGTTCTTAGTCACCCAAACAGTTTCATGTATGGGATTCATCGTGTGGAGTGGGCTTTGAGTCATATCAGTTTAAGGCTGTTTACTCCCACAAGCTTTGTGCCACCATTGCCCTAGCATATCTAGCAGGCAATACACCATTGTGGATAAAGGGTTTATGGCTGGCTTGGTGTTTACATTTCTCTTTTGATAGCATGCAGAGTGTCTTCCTGTACCAAAGATGCTATAACATAGGGGTGAAAACTCTATTGGAGGCACCAGCTCAACTACTCTGTGTTTAATGAGCTGTGTAGGCGTTGTCTTCAACAATGGGGCCTTGCTGTTATTCTGTGAAGAGCAACCTATAGTCTTGGCAACAGTCTGGGTTTTTTTGGGAATTCCCGTGGGTCCATAACTCATTTACATATAACCCAATTCCAGTACTAGAAACTTTGTTTGGTGACAATAGATGGTCAGTTGGGATTGTCTTCTCCATTATTTTTGGTAATTTCATTTAGATCAATTTCATATATGCATATATTTTTGGAAGTTTCTGCTGTATTACTTTTCTTTTTCAGGGAAAAAGCAAACTCTCCAGCACAGCACACTATGTCCTTGGTTGTCATCTGCATATTTGAGAAGACTCCAAGGTTTTGATTTCCAGCCACCTTAAAATGTTTCTTCAAACCAAGCTGAAATATAATACACACATTGTTGGATTTTACTCCCTTCCACCCATCAAACCCTCTGTCCCCCACATATGTACTAGTATAGGACAAATCTTAAAAAGTATTTCTTAGCTAGACTGAACCATTAGATGAAGGGCTCCCCATCGCATCTAAACCACACATCATCTCTTATGATACTTCAAATGTGTGCTTGTTCCCCACTCTCATCGGACTTTTCTTTCTCTTCCCTGCTTCAACATATAAACTAGTTCCTTAGCATGTCATTATCAGCAGGCATAGTGTTTGACACGTAGAAGATGTTCAATTCATGTTTCCTTCTTATAAAAATGGTTAATGGACATTGCATATATTCAGAATACACCCATTTTCTCTTAGTCTGTATGTCTATCTGACCTGACCAGAAAATATCTAAGGGAGAAGATGAAATAGGATTTGGTTATTCTGGGTTGCACTTTACTTTTTCTATGGTGAGAAATACTGTGTAATTCTAATTTATTAATATCTCCTTGCTTTTTCCGATGACTACTGCTATAGTTTCCTTCCTATTGCTGTGACAAACACTGACCAAAAACAACTTAGGGAAGAAAAGGTTTATTTCTGTTTACAGGTTACAGTCTATTAGCAAAGGAAGACAGGGGATGAGCTCAGATCAGGAACCAGGATATAGGAACTGAGACAGACCCATAGAGGAATGATGCCTGATGGCTTGTCCCCCATGGGTTCCTCAGTTTGCTTTCTTATATAGGCCAGAACCACCTGCCCAGGTAAGACACTACCCACAGTGGGCTGGGCCATTCCATATCATATTTAATGAACAAAATGCACCATAGATATTCCTACAAGCCAATCTGCTAGAGGCAATTTGTCAATTGAGGTTTCCTCTTCCAAAGTGACTCTAGGTTGTGTCCAGCTGAAAAACTGACCTGTATAGCTATGTTAACTAGAGATGTGATCTTCTAGTTTCCCCACACAATATGGGTTTCATAGGCTGATTTTATACTCATTCATTTTAAAATTAATTCTACATAGTACTCTCAGAAGCAGGATGTTCAAGTTGTTTCACATTGCAAAGGGAAAATTAGCAACACTTAAGAGGCATGGAAAACAACAATCATGATTTTTTTTTAGAAACAACAAGGCCTAGGGTCAAATCCTTGATACCTGATCATGTAAATAGCTATGTGTTTCTGTGTCTAGCAGTTAACTTCTTTTAACTCCATGAAAATCACCGTGGGTGTCAAAAATCGCACCAGGCTAGAAACTACCTGTTGTCAAACACTCTGTATTATTACTACTTACACATTTCAAACTTCTATACCATCATATCTAAAGGAAGTTAAGATTATACATAAAATAATACATTATCAAATTTTCTCTTATGAACCTAAATACTGAGATGGAGTTAAGCATGCTACATGTTTGCTAGAGAAGAGGGAAAAGATTCGTGAGAAGAAGGGGGAAAGTGAAGGCTGCAGGGAAAAGCACAAACATATTTCACATTGATAAATCCTGTTAGTTAAACAACTACCTTCGGAACTCTCTTGAGCTACACCAGGAATTCTCTACTGAGGAAAGCAGGTTAGCTCTTGTTCAGTCAGTGGGTGGTGAGTGCCTGAAGCAAAACTTCCCAGCACCACTCTCTGAGTTTAGTCACTGTTTCAGACCATCTAGTGGTAACCTTGGACTTTACTTGGGAGCCAACCAGATGTTGAATGAGAAAATGGTTAAAAAGAGTTAACTTAACATAGCTATTACAGTGCTCAATAAGTCTTCAGGGATTCAGCACGTGTCTATTTTAATTTTGTGGTGGTACTAATGATCAACAGTAGTTTTTAGGAATTAATTAGTATTTTGTGGATTAATTATTTTAATATTGTAGATTTGCTTCTGTTTTGCTTTAAAGAATTTAATCTTTTCAAAAACATGCTCTCTTTAAAAAGCCTTGGACTTTATTCCTGTGGTAATTTCTCAAAGATGTTTACAGCCTCACAACTTTAAAACACACAAATATAATCTATCACTGTTACCCATTTAAAACATCAATTATACAAAACATTGTATGCCATGAAACAATTTCATGAGTACTCTATCTGAATGACTTTGGCAAAGAATATTAGCTATCTAACAGTTTGTTTTCTGTTGTTATTGACACATATATGCATGTATACATATAAATATTTCTTAAATATGCCCAATGTGCAAAATGACAGCAGTGTAATAGAATTCCTACATTCTTAGATGAAGGCTAATAATAATGTTCTGTAAATAGTCTTACTATCGATGCAAATTATGGAGCATATTTAGCAAAATGACATATTGAGTTGTAGAACAACAAGAAACATACATAGAACTCTATTCACCCTTCGTAGGGCACTGACAACAGACAGAAGTAACAATTCCATCAACTACTGCTGAGGTTATTGGGATTTTCACAGAAACATGGGTGAAGGGTGGCTCACAAGAACAAGCTTCAATTCAAAGACAACAGCATCATTAAAAAGATCACTTCTTTATGGTTGATTAGTCATGAGAGCTGCATCCTTGGATCTCCCTTTTGTTTTTTTTTAAGTGAAAATATATCTGATTTTATTTGTCTTTCATTGAACAACCATGTCTCTGATTAGGAAAAGGAATGGTTATTTGTTGACTAATCAGAGCTTGCTTGGCTTTTTAAAAAATTTTCTTTTTTTTTTTTCCTTTTATCTTTATTAAGAAATTTTCTATTCACTCTACATACCACCCACAGATCCCACCTCCTCCCTCCTCTCACCCCCCAGCCCTCCCTCCCAAGCCACCCTGGATCGCTCTTAACATTCAAGCAGCTTCAACCAATTATTACCTGTTCATACACCTTTGAGGGGTGATTGAATCTTGTAAGTTTCAGGAGCTTCCTGAAACTGGTAATCTTGATTTATGAGCTTTTCTTCTAATGAGAGAAAATGTTTCAAATCAGAGGAAAGAGCTATATAACATAAGTTAGAAACCATACTGATCTATAGAATGAAAGGACTTAATATTCTTGGTTTATTCATTCACATTGAATTGAGTGTGGTTTCCTTTATCCTGCACTGTCACTCTAGAGACTGGTCTCATGATGTATTGATCTCAGTAGATCTTATTGGCTTGCTTGCCCAGTAGACTATGATGGCAGTAGCACAGTGTTCAGGACTAGCTCAAGAAAAGTATTTCTGTTTTCATGATGATCTCTTAGAATGCTTCCTCTCGTGTTGTAGAAAGAATTGATCAGATATGTGGAGAAGAGTGAAGCTTTTCCACTGACAGTAAATGAGCTGCCAAAGAGCATCCTGCATCAACCATGAGCTATGAGACCTCAAGCCAGAGAGACCCTCAGGGGACTGCAGCCCCAGTTCATCTCTGCTTGAAAAACCCAAGCTACACTTGTCCAGTATATCACTCTAAATCAGCTGTTCTAAATCTGTGGGTCAAAACTCCTTTGGGGGTTGCATATCAGATATCCTGTACATAACATATTTACATTTTGATTCATAATAGGAGCAAAATTATAATTATGAAGTGGCAACAAAAATAATTTTATGGTTGGGGGTCACCACAACATGAGGAACTGTATTAAAGGGTTGCGGCACTAAGAAAGTTGAGAACCACTGCTCTAAATGGTTAAATTATAAAATTATGAACAAACAAAATTGCAATTTATCCACTAAGTTTTAAGAGTCAAGCTTATTAGAGTCAAAAGGAATCCAGGCAAGCTCTCAGTAGTCACATTGAAGTTAGTGTGTGTGATGATTCACAATTATACAGGTTATACAGGAATCCATGATGTTAGTTTTAAAAACAAAATTATTGTGTGTTTTAAGTTTTTATTTTCCTGATTTACTTAACCGCTATACTTTTATTTCATAAAATTTGAAACTTAAAGCTAAAGTCTCAGAAATTTGGAAAATGTGTCCTAAATTCAGTTTTCAGTTGAGAGTCATATATTATACATTTTGCCTATAATTAGAACCCCACTACTTTTTAGTACTTTTAAAGTAATCTAAGCAAAAATCAAGTGTCCAAAAAGTAAGGTCAAGTAGAAACTCTGAATCATCTTTAGATTGGTCTGGTGCTAAAATTAGAAATTTAAACAAAATTTGATAATTTGCAATTCCCACAATCTCTCATGGTAAATATTTGAATATAATTGTTATCTAAGAGTTAAAAATAATACATCAGTCAACATGATCTATTTATTTATAAACTTCCTGGCCTCTCTCCAAGTTTCATTTTACAGCAGAGAAGCCTTTTTTCTTCATTGTAAAAATTAGGTTAAAAAACAAAATAAATAAACTAATGACAGACAATTTTGCTGAGCCAATGAAGAGAGACTGTTACAAGCAAGTGAAAAAGAAAAGGAAACAGACCAGTAATATGTCAGGGAGGAAAGCAAACATGAGATTGGAAAATGTAAGAACCTGCAGAAACTCTTGGCTTTCTCCCAGCTCTCCCTACCCATAGACTTCTTGGGTCAACATTGCTGTAGGGTCACACATGGACTTCCTCAGTGGAGTCACTAGTAAAGGAAAGTGGTAAGGGCAGTCATCCTATGTCTTCAGGAATGAGACTCTTTAGACATGGAAGATAGGGCCAAAAAAAACAGCACTTGACCCTTGACTAATTTTAAATAATTAAAATTGGTCTACAGTCCATTTTAGTAATGGAAATCACTATATGATCATGGGAATTTAAAAAGGAGTAATTGCCACTATACACTATTGAAGTGATGACCTAGCATTCTGCTGTTTTATATATGTGGGTTTTTTTTTTTATCTTTGAGTAGTTTTTCATAGAAATATGAAAATAAAAGGCACAATATTTAATATTTTAATGAGCATATTATATGTTGAACACAGCCTAAAAATCTGAATTCTTAAATGCTCCAAAATATAAATTTTTTTGATACCACAATGGGAAAATTCCACATCTGATCTGCTCTTTGCACTGAGAACACAGCTATATTCACATTATCGTACAAAGCTACCCTAGGCATGTACTCAAAGCTGTATGAAATAGAAATGTGTTTTGCATTTAAACTTGGGTTCCATCCCACAGATATCTCATTCTGTACATGCAAACAACCAATATGTAAAAATATCAGAATCAGGATCATGCCCACTCCCAAACATTTGATAAGATACACACACACATACACACACATACATACATACATACATACATACATACATACATACATACATACATCTAGCAAGGGATGGAAGTGGAAGATTGGTAGCAGAGGCTATGTTTATAGAGGCAAAATGGTGACAGTTCACCCAAGGAATGTTCTTTTATTCTTTTACCTAAATAACAAATATATTGCCAAATAGAATGGGTCATATTTTCTAATTTTTTTTTGAGACAGCTTTGGAGCGTGTCCTGGAACTCACTCTGTAACCCAGGCTGGCCTCAAACTCACAGAGATCTGCCTGCCCTTGCCTCCCAAGTACTGGGATTAAAGGCATGCCACACACACACACACACACACACACACACACACACACACACACACAGAGCTTTTCAAAATATTTATTTAAATTGAACAAATGTTTGTAAGATATTATGATCATGGTAAATTTTATAAACAAAATGAAAAAATGTAATATAATTTACTTATATAAAGAAGGTAGTATTTATTACTTTTGATACTGAAACTGTTAGTAACTTCATTTTCAAAATGAGTGTTTTTGAAATGTCTACTTTTTTATGTAAATCAATCCAGAGCATGGTCAGGCTTTTCGAGTAGTGGTGTGTCTGACAGGATATACCACAGCTGAAGAAGAATGTTGGTCACTGATTATTTTTTTTGGCTACAAAACGTTCCTTTAGAAATAACCCAAGAATTCTTAGCTATTTACATCTCTTAAAAGATCACAGGAACTTCTATTTGTGTGGAGGCTTTGAAATACATAAACACTTGATGTAGAGTCTCATTTTTACTATAATATTTTTTTACCCAGCTATTTCAGAAAATAGTAGATTCTTGGGATAAAGGAGGCTTAGGCACAACAATAAAGAAGGAAAAAAAACAACTTCAGCACATACTAAATACAATGAAAACACAAAATCAAGAACCAGAAATTCTGTCCATCACCCTTAACAAAACCTATTACAGCTCTATTCTTTATTTAGTATACATTAAAAAAAATACTAAGGTAGTTTTATGAGACATAGGCTTATTATTCCTAAATTATTGCCAATATCTATTTTGACTTAGGTCTTTATACAAACAACAATGAAAATGAACTGGTATAATTTAAAATATTATAGTTATTCATTTTTTTCTAATTATAAAGTAAGTGGACAGAATATTTTAACCTAAATCAAGGTTCATATTAAAATTGTTACTCAATAATTTTACTACCCTTGTTATAGCCAATATTTTTGTAAGAAAAAAATTAAAGGTAAAATTGATATTGGAAGTTCCTAAAGACATCTTAAGTTGGCTGTATTTCATGCCTGAAGAAATATGAACGGAGTTCGAGGAAGACAGAGCAAGTTATTCGGCATACCAAGTTAGTTTCTGATCTTCTAAAGCCCAGGTATCATCAAGATCAATTGAAAGCTATACCAAGACAAGTCGATGAAAACAACATTGATAAACTTCTCAACAGATCACTAACAAAGGGCTCATATTCATATTGCCCTCCTGAAATTATTCAGTAGAAATTTGGGGGGGCAAGAAATACTCTCAAGATTTTTGAGATTGTCTGACACTAACATTTTTTTTCAAACAAAGAGGATTAAAATACTCTATACTTTAAGTTACAGAAACATCTATTTAAATGCCCCTTCCCCTGATGAAGATTAAATGGGGAAAATTAAAACGCCATACTACAAGCTTATACCTGCCATCAAGTGTGAATTGACTGTACCAGAAGATAGATATGTGAGGGAATGAATATGCCCTGTGTACAAGGTCAAGTGATTAAACTTTGAGATTACAGAAGGTTAAAGTACTTTTGACCAAAGCCAAATTTATCTCAGACTATTTTTGGTCCCCTGGAAAGCCATTTACTGCCTACCCCCTTACAATGTGTTCTTTTGCAAACCACTGGCTGCTGTCATTCCAAAAGCTAAGAATATCATCAGATAGCATCTGAGTCCTGTCTCAGTCTTCCCAGTTGTGTGATAACACACCTGACATCCCCCAATGCACTTAGTAAATGCCTGTTAGGACTTTCTTAGTTCTATAACTAATAAAATCTCACATAACTACTTCCACAGTAGAACATGGTATCAGGAACTATCTGCACACATTACCAGGCCATGATTATGCATATCTGGCTATAGAATAGACTTGTTAAGTTTGTAGATATATTTATTTTACTTTACATATGATGCTTTGCCTGCATGCATGTAGGTATACCATTTATATGCCTGTTGGATCTCCCAGACCAGAGGCTACAGATCCTTGTAAGTTGCCATTTAGGTACTGGGTATCAAACCTGAGTCTTCTGCAAGACCAAGTGTTAATAACCACTGAACCATCTCTCAAGCCCCCAGGCAAACTTTCTCTTGTTCGTTTTGAGTTGAGATGTGGTTTTGTATTGACTGAAATATCTTTATGTTTTTTTTCTCATTTTAAAGAAAGAGAATATTATTTTTCTACATCATGGAGTTAGCAATAAATTGAATAGTACAACGAACTTATAATCTTTTCTGGAAAGATGAAAACATAATCAAAGTATGGAGCTTATCTCCCTTCTACCATAGAAGCATGCAGCACAGTTGTTTTCCATTTTGTCAAATGCTGTCTGGACCTCGTATTGAGACAGTGTTTGGAATCCAATGAGCTTCCTTGTATAGTGTCTAACCAATATCAGCTTCCTTACCTGTCCCTCACTTGCAAAGTGTTCACATATCAGTCTTCCCAGCATGCAACCCCTCCAGCACACCCTACTCTTGGCTCAGGACCAAACACTAGGCAGCCAGGGAAACCTCAGAGACCTAACCTTTATTCATATTACCCAATCACAGGTCTCTTAGGAAACCCTAGTTAACCCTTGCCTGCTGTGGCAGGCTGCTTCCTACAGCTTCTGCCTATTGCTACTCTTTCTCAGGGTGACCTTGGCTATTCCCCGTGGGGCAGCCTTTGCTCTTTGGAGCTATAACAAGTTCTGTGATTTATCTACCAGTGGGACGTGTCAGTGTGCTATGTTCTATCATCAAAAGAATCTTTAAGTTTCATAAAACAAAATGCCAGCAGGAACCTGGCTGCATGGTCATGGCATCTCTCTCATCCTCCTGCAAGGGGAGAGCAAAGGCTCTTGGACATTTAGATCACCATCAGACATAAAGACAATGTGAATAACATTGAGCATTTCTTGGTAATGCATATACATTAGTTATTTTTTGTTTTAAAGGGGGGTGAGAGCCATACCCTTCTGAATTTATCTGTCAATAAAGGAGAATAAAAGCCAGACAAGTTTCCCTATTTTTTAAGACCCTAAAATGTACATAGTATTCTGTTCTGTAGAATGCTGAATTATGCCCCTGATGAAGAATACAAATCTCAGCAGTGTTTTAAAGACTTTTTTGTAATTATAGAATTTGGGGAAGATGAAACAGTAGAAAGCTCAACACTTTGTTGTGCAGGAATTAGAGATAATGTCACTCAATTTAAGCAGTGGTTTCCAGCAGCCTGAGAAGTCACACACTAAACTGCACAAAGGCAATGAGAACTAGCCAAAGATACAGATTACAAACACAAAACAAAAACCAGAATTACAAAGTATGTGTGGGGGGCTTATGGTCATACTTTGTTCCTTTCAGAGACACTAATGGGCAGCGACATCATGCACAACCATGTCTTCAAGTGGTCATTATTTGAATCTTCTTATATCAGAAATCTTTTAATATGGCTGATAATTGGATTTGAGAAGTATGGTTTTTCAGCCTATCACGTAGATACACTATGAATGATTGCTTATGTAATGTATGAACTAGATACACAATCCATTATATACGTGCTGTACATATTGTATAATTAACTTACATAAAAAAAAACCTGTGGCTTAAAGAGGCTGCCTGTTAAATTTAAGATCACCAAGAAATCTTAAGGGATCACTAACTATTAAAGTATCCTTTATTGTCCAGGATAGAAGAAAATCTACAAAAATGCATAGAATACATCTGTCAAGTTATTTGACTTTAGAACAGAAACTATTTATAACTCATGAAGTCTTGACTTTGAACATGCCATTTTGAGAGATTTGCACTTTAATGGTATTACACGATCTTGAAAATAACATATCTTTCTATTCACCTTACAGATTTAGACATGGCTTCCATGCTTCTACTGCTTCTCTGACCATGTCCAGCTGTGCAACATCTTGCACCACAGTCAAATCTTAGGATTTTGACATAACAAAAGTTAAATAATCATGTAGGTTGCAGGTTTGGGATATTGCAGTCCTACTCATCTAGCACGCACAGGGGTCCAAGTTCACTACCCTAGTACAGGGAAAAACAAAAACTGTTTTTTAAAAAAAAAGGTAAAAAAAAATACCCACAAACAGTAGAGTGCTTTCAAAGGGTTGGGATGAGAACACTACTAACCCATCTGGAAGACGTTGCACAGCACTGCAGTCCCCTTCCTATCCCCAGGGTTACAAGAACCAGCTGGAAATGTAAATGGGAGCTCACCGTTCCCATCATCATAATCTCACTTTTTGAAAAATACTCCCTGAAACAACTACAGAAGTCTGTAAAATGAGCGTTTTACCATTTGTGTGATGTTTGCACAGTGTCCTCACAGTAGGTCATAGACTGTTCTCTTGTGGCAGATACTTTTCCGTTGTCTGGGATGATGGAGAAAAGACAGGCTTCCCAAGAATTTTTCAGGAAAGCAGTTGTTGGTGAAATCTAGGCCAGTTAAATCTTGATCAGGATTAACACCTGTTCACCAGTGGCCAGAATAATAGTGTAGGGAGACCAAATCCTAGTAACTTTCAGATTAATTATTTTCTACTTAGTTATCTGAGTCTTTTAGATTATTTAGTGTTTATCTTTCTTTAAACAAATGTCACAACAACAACAACAACAAAATAGCAACACATAATTGTGATATGTGTGAATCTAACTTCCATTCCTGACCCTTATTTCAATAATGAGACACTTTTCTTTAAAACATTATATGTGTAAATGTTTTTGTCTATGTGTACAAGCATGTAATTTTCCAGGGAGGCAAAAAGAGGGTCTCTGAAGCCCTGGTGCTAGAGTCAGATGTGGTTACAAGGTGTCCCCGTGTGTGATGGGAAACAAACTTGGGCTCTCTCTCTAGTCCCGTTAATGAAATTCTTGAAAGATGAACTACATTTATAGGATCCATGTCCTCATTTACCATTTAGCACAACAATTTGATAACAGATAATTGTTTAATCTTCTTGTCTCTGAAAGCTGGTTTCCTGACTAGTCACTTAATTGAAATTTCATCAGTGTTAATTAGAAAATTATTTTCAGTCCTCAGTTCAGTCTCTGCTTTTGATTCCACATTACAAAGAATACTTAAAGCATTTCTCACTCTTGAATTTCTACCCTTCAAACTCATTGACATTTTTTCTTCTTATCATACTGTATAAAGTTCAAAATTTTCAGGTTTCTGTTCCAAACACTCTCCCACCTACCCTTCAAATCTTCACTTTAGCAATTTCTTGCAGAGAAACTATCTATAAATTAACACTTGAGTAATATTTTTATTGATTCCTTTCACCTAGGGAAACCCTATGCCAAATTTGTACCTTCTTCTCAGGGAGTAACCCTGGATCTGCGGCATGTGTGAGACTGAAGTTAAGCAGCATGGCAGTCAGTGATGTTCCTGTGCTCTGCACTCAGCCAACA
>CABHPR010148923.1:16813-27851 GCA_902168415.1 Peromyscus melanophrys | reverse complement strand
AGAGAGAGAGAGAGAGAGAGAGAGAGAGAGAGAGAGAGAGAGAGAGAGAGAGAGATGGAAGCCTTTGCTTTCACTTTGTGCCTATATATCCTAGACCATAGGCTCTTGTATCCATAACTCCATATGAATGAGGGATGCTTGGTACTTGTGTCCCCATAAAAATACTCCCAATTATCTCTCTTTCTGGCTGACCACTTAACATAAATATTTAAACACATAACAACACAGGCCAAATATGTATGAAACAATATTCAAAGAGAGGCTTCAAAGCTGTGTGTTTTGTAGATGTATTTCAATTCATGTCCTCATTGTATCTTAGACTCAAACACTGAACAATGTGCACTCAGACAGTGCATGACCACTATCTTTTGATTTGTGGAAGTGTAAAGGCTGTATATGCTTTTATTTAGAGGGAAGAGAAAACGTGGAGAGAGTCCATGGACAACAGATCTTCCAAAGCCACTCATTTAAACTTACCTTCTGATCTTATTTTAAAAGTTAGGCCCTGCACTATCATCACTTGGATTAATTTGATCAGTTATAAAAAGGTCAAAGTAATTAAAACATTGCAAAGGGGTTTTAAGCACATTATAACATATGTTAACTCCTTTTCTCCTGGCTGTGATGAAATACTGGACAAGAAGTTTTGGGTCCTGGTTTTAGGACACACAGTCCATCATAGTAGAGAAGTCATGATGGTAGGCAGTTCATGCCAGGACAGGAATTAGGGCTACCTTCTAAGAACCTGTTTCCTCAGGCTCAAGCCCATCTCCTAAGTGTTCTTCAACTTCTACAAATAGCACTGTTAGCTGTCAGCAAATGTCTCACTGGCCACTCAGCCTGGATGAATTGGGAAGCTCTGAATTCAGTGAGAGACTGGTGAGGACATCTCAACTTTGGGCCTCCACGTGTATATCTACACATACACAAATACACACATAAATACACATATACAGATGCAAGAAGACTGAAACAAAATTCATCAGTGTGTCCCCAGTAGAGATGCTTAAGGGTTTGGTGATGGGGTTTTTCTAAATTTCTCTGTAACTCCTCCCCCAAAATCACTAGGAATTGTATATATATATATTTTCATACATACGTTCTGAAGCTACCATATTCAACCTCCATTCATTTTCTGTGAAATGAGAGCATTGTGATATTCCAAAGGTTAGTACCTTTCTTTCTTTCTTTCTTTCTTTCTTTCTTTCTTTCTTTCTTTCTTCCTTCCTTCCTTCCTTCCTTCCTTCCTTCCTTCCTTTCCTCCCTCCCTCCCTCCCTCCCTCCCTCCCTCCTTCCTTTCTTTCTTTCTTTCTTTCTTTCTTTCTTCCTTCCTTTCTTTCTTTCTTGCTTTTTTTTTTTTTTTGGTTTTTTTTGAGACAGGGTTTCTCGGTGTAGTTTTTGTGCCTGTCCTGGATCTCGCTCTGTAGACCAGGTTGGCCTCAAACTCATAGAGATCTGCCTGGCTCTGCCTCCCAAGTGCTGGGATTAAAGACATGCACCACCAATGCCTGACTAACGGTCAGTATCTTAAGGCCTTCTGAGGATTAAAAAAGAAAGAAATTATTCTTAAAATGTCCAGAGTGGCTCATAATTACAGGTTTGTTATTAAGCAAGACTTACCTAGGGTGAAGGCACATATTCCCAGTGATGTGGAAAGGGCAAACACAGGCAGCTTTTTCTTCTCATAGCCTGAGGTGCTGCCCACATGCAGGATACAGCAGCATTTAGCATAGACATGAGTTATTTCTTCAGCTTAAATAAAGCTTTTGTCTCTAGAAAGTAAATATAGCTCAGCAGACCCCACTAACTTGAGACCTCAGAATCAGGTAAGGAGTAGAGTGAAGCATGTAGTAAATCTGCTTTTTATGTTTCATGATCTACACTTTTATTTGTCCCCATAAACCACAGTTCAAATTAATGAATGAAAATTTCAGAAATGAGCAATTCATTAATTTAGCTTTGTTCATCTAAGTAACATTCATTGGTAGTATTGTGTTATTATTGTTCTTACTAGTTACTGTTGTTAATCCTTTACTGTGTTGCATTTATAAATTAAGCTTTTTCCTAGATGTGTGAGTTCATATCTCATATATATATGGTTTGGAAGTATTTGTAATTTTAGGCATCTACTAGGGGTCATAAATGTATTCCCTGTCCCATCTACACATTCACATACACACAGATAAGTGATTGGTTGCTGTGGGGTTTAGGGAAAGGAAGTCTGTGATAGACATGTTCCCTGAGAATTGTAGTCTGCCCAGTGGATTCAAACTCACATTGTTTGATCACAACTAAAACACAGATAAAATCAGTCCATAAAGCCTGAGCCTCATGGAGAACAGAATGGCTTAACGAGTTGCAAACCCTCCCTTAGAAATTCCAGGAGCCTTGCATCCCTTTTCATCTGTGTACCTATCCTCTGAAGCACAGGAAAGCCACCTGGGTATTTGCTGTTGGCTGTTACTCTGCCCCTGCCAAGGGAGAAGGTATTTGAAACCATAGTCAGCAGCCAAACCAAGAGCATATGATTTGGATAAGGCAATACTGCTGTCCCTCAGTATTTTAAGTTACACATCTACATCTTCAACCAACTGTAGATGGAAAGTATTTTTAAAAATTGCATGTGTACTAATCATGCAGACTTCATTTTGTCATAACTCACTGAAGAGTGCAGCTTTCATATTTTGTTCAATATAAATAATCCAGAATGCTTCAAACTATGCAGGTCATATGCAGATACTAGGCCATTTTGCATAAGGGACTTGATTATCTACATATTGAAGTGTCTGCAGAGCATCTTGACAGGAGTCTCTTTTGGGTGCAGTGGGATAACTGTCCTTGTGGTGCAATGGGACTCTATCTGCATTGTGGATGACCTCTTTGGCCCCAGGACTGTGGCTGACAATCAGAAGTTGCCAATGTTCCACCAGAAGCACACTGACTAATCTTTATTAAATCTTTCCCTTCTCTCTGCAGCCCTTCCTGCTGTCTGCATCGACAATCTGTGAGAAGATAGGGCAGCAGCAGCTAAGCCGCTCTGAGGACTTTCTATGCAGACCACGCAAAAGAAACCTATTTATAACTCTGTGGTAGGGACTCCCTCTTCCTGTCCCAAGCCTGTCACTCTTTGTCCAGTTTCTTGGGCTTTTGTTAGGTCCAGAGAACTATTTGCATCTGAAGAAAAGGCAGCAGGAGGCTTCTCAGCTATATGTTTGCAACACAATTTTCCTGGTTATGAATTTTTAAACTCAGTTCTATCTCACAATTCCAGCAGACATACATTCGGAGTTTTGTGTTAAATATTTTGGGACTACTGAATAATCACTGGATAGAAAACTCTACCACAGGGAAGATATCTAGGGCTATTTGGAAGAATGAAATTCACCATTAGCATATTGAGGGTCGAGGGGTAATGAAGCACGTGCCTAATCTATGACATTGAAGTTCTGGAAAATGGCGAGCTTTTTCCCTTCTCCTTTTCCTAAGCTAGATTTTGTTTATAGAATATAGGTGGATAATACAAATGGCTAGTAATTACTGGAACTTATAGTGTTTGTTGACAAATGTAGAGAATTCCTAGGACATATGCCAGAAAACAAATGTTTAGCTCTGTTCATTTAAATTACTTGTAATCAAGTCCAAAGCCAAGAACTGAAAATCTTTACAAACAACACTAAATTAGGATCACATGTGCTGTGTCTAAAGCATTTCTGTGAGTTGCTGAAATCCTTTTATCTTAGATGCATAGAAAAATTTAATCTTAAGTTATATCTTATAATACTTACAATTACCTATAATTCCTTATACTGTCCCCTCTCCCCGATCCATGTGTGTGTATGTGTGTGTGTGTCTTTGAGTGTGAGTGTGTATGTTGCTTTTAAATTATCCTTGGTGGATTTAGTCTTTATGTCTGTCTTCCTGTCCTCCTAAGGCTGCTAACTTGTCCTTGAGTCAGCTTCAGACTTGAATTATTTCATAAACAGAAACACTTTGCAACATTTTTGGTGGGAGTTCTTAACAGATGTGTTCTTCCTCTTAAGGCTGTCCCTATTGTTTGATCTTTTCCACCAAAGCAATTCATTATTATATGATTGGCAGAGACCCAGGCAGGGTAATTCTGCTGAGATGGGCTAGCAGCCAGACACTATATTGGTCCTTTCCACTGGTAGCTGCATCCTGAAAGGCTGTGCTGAGCAAAGTAGCTTTGTGTACTACAAGGCCCAGTGAATGGGCAGGAGAGGTGGCTGCCTGGATCTGTGGATAGAGTACACACTTGCCATCTCTTCTGAGTTTTTCTATGGCTGCTAAAATAAACATCTATGACCTTTAGACAACAAGGCATGGAGTGACTCTCAGGAGGCAGAGATATTAGCATGAATCAGGCTGCTTAGTCAAACAAAAGCTTCATTTTGCATTATATTTTCAGTTACTCCAGGTGGCCAATTGCTATTCTTTCTAAAGTGAAATCAGGTTGATGTGGAGAAGAGCTCAGCACGTATAGGAATAGCCATCCATTTGCTCATCTAATCTATGCTACTCTAAAACAAATAGTGTCTATTCCCTTGTCTGTAAAAGGCAATGGTTACAGGACTCACAGGTTAACAAAGGCAGACAGAGTTCTGTCATACCTCTGAACCCTCTGTCACAGGGAGGGCAGGCTAAAAATAAATGTTGTTTCCAGTTTCTCCTCTCTACCCTGAACAACCTATCATGCATCACTCAGAGCTTCAACACAGAGTGCATCGTAGCAGCCATTTGAAGATAAGACATTGTCAATCAGGCTTCCAACACTAGAACAGTGGATAGGAATAGAATGACATAGGACTGGCCTTCTTTAGGAACACTAGTCTATATTCTGTCCAAATATTACTGTACTCTCTTTCTCCCATCAAGCAACAAGCAGTTACATATTTAGTAGCTCACACCATCACAAATGTATTTAGTTTCCACGGGACAGGATATTGGCAGGTTAGTTGGGTCTTCTGCTGAGGGTTTTACTTGGTAGAAATCTCACCTGTGGCCCACTTTGAAGTTTTCTCACTGTTGGCAGAGTTTGGAGTTTTACAGTTGTAATATCAAGGCCCTCATATCTTGGGGTACCAATGAGGTCACTCCTCTTTATAAAATGGAAGATGTCATTACTGAGTTCTTCCTTCTCTTATCTATATATCTCCTATTAGAGGATGTTGTGGTTTGTTTTTGCTCTCATTTGGAGGGCCCTCCAACCAGTTCCCAAATAAATCATACATGGAGGCTTATTCTTAATTACAAATGCCTGGCCTTAGCTTGCATTAGCTTCTAGCCAGCTTTCCTTAACTTAAGCTATCCCATATACCTTTTGCCTCTGGGCTTTTCCCATTCTCTTACTTCTGTAAATATTACTCTTACTCATGGCTTGCTGTGTAGCTGGGTGGCTGGCCCCTGATGTCCTTCTCCTTCTCTGGCTGCTTCTTCTTTTCACTCCTCCATCTCTTTTTCTCTTTCCAGATCTCTCCCTCTGTATATTCTCCCTGCCTGCCAGCCTCACCTATCCTTTCTCCAGCCTCGCTATTGGCCCTTCCGTTCTTTACTAGACCATCAAGTGTTTTAGACAGGCACAGTAAAACAGTTTCACAGAGTTAAACACATGTAACATGAAGAAAAATAACACACCTTAAAATAATATTCCCCAACAAGAGGATGTACCTAATTAGATGATACTCAGACATTTTATTCTCCCTGTTATGATTTGACTCTATTGCTCAAAGATTGTGAGTTGGAAATTCCATCTCAAATATAACAGTGTTGAGAGATGGGGGCCTAATGTAAAGTCTTTATAAAGGTCATGTGGACTTTACCTTCATGGATAGGGACATTACACTTATAGCAGGGCAGAAGTGTGAATCACAACACTTCGTCTCTCCTCCATGCAAAGGACCGTGTACTGGATAACCTTCCACCCTCGTCCTTAGAACGAAGCACCAAAGAGACACTCACCAGTTACAGTCCTTTGATCTTTGACTTCTTGCTCCTCAAGAACCACTAAGTCTTAGGTATTATACTACAGCTGATGGAAACACACTGAGGTACTATCTTAAGACAAATGCAGAGACAGAAAGTGCGGGACTTTCACTGCATGTGAAAAACCAGAATACTTCCCACCAGGTAATACCAGTAATCAGAGTGATGTCTCATTCCATGCAGACATCTGTCCACATGGACACACAAGGGATCATATGGAGCAGTGGTTCTCAACCTTCCTGGTGCTGTGACCCTTTAATACAATTCCTCATGGTGACCCCAACCACAAAATTATTTTTTTTGCTGCTTCATAACAGTACTTTTGCTGCTGTTGTGAATCTTAATTTAAATATCTGACATGTGACCCCCCCCCAAAGGAGTTGTGACCCACAGGTTGAAAACCAATGATACAGATAATATATTCAAGGGATGAGAATTTTGTGAAAGTTCTGCCAGCCTCACTGACTAAAAAAAAATAATTTTATTTCTTAGTTAGAAATGTGCTGACATTCTGATTGTCTCCTGTGTGTATCCTAGTTAGATACTGTGAAATTTTCATTAACAATCCAATACTGATATCTACACCAGGGCTGTTTAATATTCATTGACACATTAATACCTCTCTGCTTCATTGTGAATTTTGTTAACATCACATCACTTCTGTTCAATCTAAGCTGTATATGCATTGGAGCATAAAGGCATAAATTAGAGATGAAGATGACATCAGAAATGTTTAATTTAGTGGTTTTCATTTTTGCCATATCAGAATAGATTTATTCTGATAATCTCAATTTCATATGTATATATATATATAATTTATATATACAAATAAATCTAGTGGTTAAAAAAAGAAAGACCATACACCTACAATTAGTTCAATAACATTGCTGCTTAAACTTTGAACCAGGTACATCCAAATTTATTCACACAAAGACATGCTCCAAGGTGATTGTTTCTATTTGCTGGAGTGTCTGAAAAAACACACAACTTTCATGCAGAGTACAAGAGGGAGACCTGGAAGCAGAGAGGAAGTGAGAGAGAAAAAGGAAGAAGTTGACTTGAATCCTCACTCTGCTTTCAGAACAGTTCTGCTGTAGTGAATTATTGAACCCAGAGAAAACTGGAAGTAAAAATGCATATGTAACAGCAAAGTACAGGTCAGACAAAAGCTCCCTTCCTAAGAGTTTGGGATTTTTCTTTAAAGTCAAGATTATTAAGGAAAATTCAATTCTATGTCCTAAATTCATGTAAGCATTATTAAGATACTATTTATATGTGGTAAAATTTACCACATGATGATTTTCTTGTGAATAACTGAATTTTGTAGTTAACATAACAAGCTATGTGTAGAGCTTTTTTTTTTTTTTTCCGAGACAGAGTTTCTCTGTGTAGCTTTGCGCCTTTCCTGGAGCTCACTTGGTAGCCCAGGCTGGCCTCGAACTCACAGAGATCCGCCTGCCTCTGCCTCCCAAGTGCTGGGATTAAAGGCGTGCGCCACCAATGCCCAGCTAATGTGTAGAGCTTTTAAGAACCATCACAGTTAAGTCCAGAACCAGAATTTACAGTTATTTCCCAACCCACTACTGTACACCTTGCCTGCATCAGTCCCTACAAGCTACTAGTCTATTTTCTGTTTTTTCTTTGTGGGGAGAGAGTCTAAAAATAGTTTTTTTTATTTAAAAACCTGCCAGCTGGGTGAAGTGGCAAAAAGTTCACATCCCCTTGAGGTGTAACACATGCAAATGTTATTGTGGTATATTCATGATGCTCTCAAAACTGAGTACCTTAACATTGTATGTGAAGTACATATTCTGTGTGGGGTCGCCCTTCATGCGGAGACATATGAACATCTGTTGTTCTAACTCCATTTCTTGAAAAGACTTATTTCTCCTTTAAGTTGTTTTGATGTATTTTCTACAGATCAATTGCTCATAAGTGCAAAAGTATAGACTCGCTGTGAAGTGTGACTTTGATTTTGCTTGAAACATATGAGATGTTGTAGAATATGAGCTCAAAAATAGGGCAGACTGCGAATAGATAGCAAGTCAGCCTCTGCCCAGTTATGCATCTTCCCCCATTTGGTGTTGAAATAATTATTAGCTCCATTGGGGCCCAGATAAATGATCAATAATTCCTCAAAGGTAACTTTTTGTTCCTGTTTTTTAATCAACTTTCAACTTGCTAAAATGCACCTTCCCAAGAAAATGTTGGGTGACAAAATGCTATTATTTGAAAGACATCCCTTCCAACTCTGGACTAGTTATAGGGTTCCATCAAGTGAGGTACCACGTGGAACTGTTTCAAAAACCATGAAGTGTCCAATAAACCTTAGGGAATATCACTATGATATGGAGAGATTAAGAGTAAGTAGCAACAACAGTGATCCTTCTAGAAGACTTAAATATACAAAATGAATGACAATGCTAATAGAAGGGAAAGACTGAATTTGCAGATAATCCATGTATGCACAATGAAAAGTTGATTTTTCTGTGTTTCCTAAACTATTAAAATATTGGGGGAAGATCAGAGAGGTTCTTCTTGTTCAATTGGATATGGGAGAGAAAGTGGCTTCACCATACTTTCTTGAAGCAAAGTAGAAACCTTGCCCCAAGATACTAATTTCTCCAGTTAATAGGCAGTTGACCCTCAAGGATGGGTGTGGAATTAGCAGCCACTTTTATAACTGAAATATACTTAAAGCCATGCATGAAACCTCCCTTCTATACTGCGAAGTAGCTATTTGTCTTGAAATCTCCAGTAAACACTTAAGAACAACTTACGACATTTTACACATTTGTTCAGAGTTTAGCCTTCCTACCAGACCTAACAAAAACAGTTTCTATAACCAGGACAACAGCTTGTGTTAATCCACTCATTATTTATCAGCTTCCAGCAGATTCCTGATTTCTGGAGTTGTTCAGAGAAAAGAAACTGGTGTGTTGTTGTGTGTGCAGCTTGCTCCCTAAAGAGATGGAGACATTTGGTGGGAAGAAAAAGCTGTCCTAAGGTCAAGAAAGAAATTCCACATCAGAGGAAAAGAAAGGTTGTGGGTGGCACCGCTTCCCTCCAGCAGAGCATCGCCTCTGGGGAGTCAGAAATACTCTCAGCTGGTAGAAGGCTGGGAGCTTGCAATTGCAGACACCTCACAGTCTCATCCTATTGAGTGCTTCTCTAGCACCCCATTCCTGCATCGAAATCCTGGCTGGTCTGTGGTGCCTTTATTAGGCTTTATGACCACAGCTTCAGGGTTGGCTGTGTGTGTTCTTCATTTGTAGGACAGAATGGAACATTTAAGAATCTTGCTTTTTACACTGGGCATTGGGGGAAGCCCATGATTCTCTTCATAACTCAGAGGATGGTAAGCTGTGCCCCATTAGACTCTCTTTCTCCAGCACCCGATTATCAGAAAGCTGTGGATAAACCTGTTTAGAACCTTTAGCATTTCATAATGGGCTCTGATTGGATCTCTAATAGAACTTTCTGTGACTGACAGATGCTGAGAGCTTGTAGTTCCAGAAGATTGGAGGAAAAGTAGTAATTGTTTTTTTTTTTTAATTCTTTTAATTCCAAGGTACCCTGAAGATCTGTTAATAAAGTAATGTATATTGAGGGAGTAAAGAGGCAGAGGAAGTGCGCTTGTCTCCAAGCATAGAGATATAAACTGTCAAGAAAGACAGAGCCAGCCTCTAAAGAAAGGAAGGTGAGGAGTGGAACAGGAATGCAGAGAGGCAAACAATAAGCAAAAGGACCTTGCAGTTGCCTGGTGTGACACACCACAGAGTGGAAAGCACTCAACACTGGATATTAGAAAGAGAACAAAGCAGAAAACACATGGAAAGTTGTCTTACCACCTATTGCAAAGGTTTCCTTTATGTGTAGAAGCAAGTGGAAGGCAGAGTGCTCAGTGTCAAGTTCCATGCACCTTAATGGGTCTTCCCTATCAAGGTCAGTAGGCCAGGTTTTCCCAGAACAGAGCCTGCACTGGACCCTCACAAGGCCTAGAGCCACTCTTGCCCATTCAATCTCATCCCTCCATCCCTTTCCATTTATCATGACCTTTAGCTCACAGTATGCAGCCAATTCAATAAACAACTCATATTTCCTAAATATGCATGCATATAAAATTAGAATTTAAAAAAAAAGTGATTCTTGGGAGCTGGAGGGGGGCAGTGGTTAGGAACATGCACTGATTGCTCTTTCAGAGGACCCTAGTTTAGTTCTGATGGCCCACTTTGTGCAGCTTACAACCACCTCCAACCCCAATTACAGGAATCCCAAACCTCTGGTCTCCTCAGGCACCTGTACTCAAGTAAATATATTAACACAGGAACATACACATACAATATAAAAATAAATATTTTTAAACAAGTGATTCTCTTTGATTTTACCATACTATCTTGTCTGCATTCTGTTGGATCCATCTTCATTTTGTCTTGGCTGTAGGCATTTGGGCAGGTACATTTTATGGCTGATTTGAATTCCTATATGTTGCACAATCTCCAATGTTTTTCTCATGATAATTATCTTGTTTGTTTGCCTTTTAGTGGCACTGAATTCTTCTGATCTTGCCAGGTAATGACATTTAGCAGAGTCAAGACATAAGAAAGGGTTTAGAAATGTTTATGACATTGTTTACATCTTTTATTACCTGTAGATTGGTATGCTTCTTCCTTTAGGCAACACCCTTTATAAGCCAAACAGCTGTGTTGCTCCTTAAGCACTGGTACTTGCATGTCTGTGTTCATTAACACACTTCAGCCATCACCCTGGCTGTTTTAGATCCTGGGTTCTCATACATCAACAATCTCTATCTGCATCTCAAGTCACATCTTTTGAGAGCACACTCAGGAACTTGGGAAGTGTTGAAATCCAGTATTCTTGACCATAATTATCCTCGATCTTCTCTCGTCCCACATGCACAAGTCTTCTGGGCACTTTGATATTTAAATTACTCAATTCCTTTCCTTTTAACTTTTCAATGTAGTCCTTGATACCCTAGTTACATAAATAAGACAAGAGAAAGAAATTAAAGTGATAT
>CABHPR010148923.1:0-16413 GCA_902168415.1 Peromyscus melanophrys | reverse complement strand
AATATGGAAAAAAAGTAAACCATCTCCATTTGAAGATATGATAAGTATCCCCAAGTTCCCCTACCACAGATATTTGAAAAAGATGCCAAAACACACACTAAAGAAAGACAGCATTTTCAACAAATGGTGCTGGGGAAATCAGATGTCCATGTAGGAGAATGAAATTAGACCCATACTCTGTCCCCTTTGCAGAAATTAACTATGTGGATCAAAGGCCCCAATATGAGACCTGAAATGCTAAAAGTTCTAAAAGAAAACATAGGCAGTACCTTAGAAGATACAGGTATAGAAAAGGATTTTCTGAATAAGACTCCATTCACTACTTTTTCCACAATGCACCTCTTCGTAGTAAAACTTTTATGTTCTACATATTAGGTCTATCAACATCTTCGAAACAAGCACCAAACCAGCCTTCTTCTTTATTCTTCACACAAAGCAGCTAATTAAAACCCTGCAGGGAAACAGTCATCTCTGTGAAGAGCAAGTTCTCTCACCTGTTGACATGTAGAAATGATGGGGCTGCATTCAATCCACTTTGTACAACTGGGAGTCTCCTAATTCCTTTTAATCCATTATCATGAACCTTCTGGCCCCTCTTGATATATAGGTGTCAATGATGTCCTACTTCTAATTCAAGTAGACTGTTCTCAGTTTTTGTGCTTCTGACACCAACAATTAGCATCTACTTGTCAAGTTCCACTAATATATTGAAATCAGAGAGTCTGGGTTCTTTATATACACAGGGAGTTTGTGTAGTTAACAGTTTTGGGGTAGAAAGTCTATACAGATGTCACCAGCCGTCATATGAGTCACCTCTGACTTAATCACCTTATGGTGGTTAGCATCAAGAAGAAGAAGGAGAATAAGTGTGTGTGTGTGTCAGGGGGGTGTGCATGTGTCATGTGTGTGTGTGACTCCTCCCCATCTAGTTCCAGTTGAAATACATAATTTCATTTAGGAGGGCATCACCTAAATAACATTCTCATTCTAATCAACTTCCAATGGCCCCAAGTCTAAACACCATAGTCATATTGAATTTTGACACTCTTTTTGTTGTTGTTGTTTGAAAATTTTATACATGCATATAATGCTTCAAATCTCTTTCCCTTTCTCTGTTCTTCATTTCTTCTTTTATTCATCTACCACCTCTTTTCCCTCCCAACTTCATATGATGTTTCAATTTTAACCCACTGAATCCACTTAGTGCTGTCTGCATGTGAACTGTGTAGGACTGTATACTGGAGCATGAGTCACATAGGGCTAAACCATTCTGACCTCTCTTCCCCCACAGCCATTGATTGCCAATATCTCCCCAGATAAGGTAGAACTTCATTAGTCCCTCCGCAATCTATACTGCAATTTTGATTGTCAAGCAGTCACATATGCTGTGAGTATACATGTTTCCCAATGTTGTCATGCCCAGAAAATCCTGTTTAATACAGAAGTCTACCTTGGCTCTTACTATTTCTCTGTCCCCTCTTTCACTGTTTTACTAGAGCTTTGGCAGAAGATATTTAATACAGATATTCCATTTAGAGCTGGGCAAGGGTATAAAACCTCAAAGCTGTCCTCAGTGACATACTTCCTCCAGGTAGGATCTATATCTTATATGTTCTCTACCCTGTCCAAACAGTGCCACCAGCTAAAAACCAAATGTTTGAACATATGAGAATATATAGGACAATTTACATTTAAACCTCAACAATGAGAGATGGGACATAACCATGTCCCAGTAAACTTGTGTTTTCTTTTAAATGTTGATTTTATTAATTCTTTCAGACTTTCATATAATGTGTTTCAATCATATCCACTCCTTCCCCTAACTCCTCTAAGATCCTCTCCTACTTCCTTACCCACACAACTTCATGTCTCAAGTCTTTCTTTCTTAAATCCAAAGAGTTAGTTTTGGGCCAACTAATCAGGAATATAAATATGCCCTAGAGTATGGTCAGTATGCCAGGCATTATAATTCTTAAAAAAAAAAAAAAACAACCAAACAAAAAACTGGCTTTCCATCTGCCAGTAGCAACTAAAATCCAATAGTTTCTCAGCTTTGGTTAGGACTTCTTGCACACCTCCTCCCTCTGTGCTGAGATTTCATCTGGCTTGAGCCTGTGCTGGTCTTGTACACACTGTAAACTTTGCTGTGAGTTTGTATATGCATCTTCCCTATTGTGTTGGGAAAACACTGCTTCCTTAAAGTCATCCATCAATTTTGACTCTTGCAATCATTCTACCCTTTCTTCTGAATAGATTCCTGGGCCTTGAGAGAAGGGACAGGATATTGATGTCCCATTGGACATAGATGGCTGAGTAGTTCAAAGTTCTTCTGTTCTCTGTACTTCAACCAGTTGTGGGTCTCCTTGTTAACTGTCATCTTCTGCAAAAAGAAGAAAATTCTCTGATAAGGATTGAGTGAAGTACTGATCTTTGGGTATAATATACTGCTCTAGATGCTTCCTAAAAACATACATATACATACAAAAATACTAGTTCATATGGAGTTACCTTATACTGGAAGACAATATCCCAACTGAACACCATGCCCTACCTAATGATTCTGCCAGTAGCAGGAATGGACTATCTTTTTTTTTTAACCTGCTGTCTAATGGAGTCTCATAGCACCCTCTAAAAAATTACAGACTATTTCTTATGCTGTTGGTTACTTTCTAGAATTAATTGGAAGACATTGCTGAAGACACTACATACTTGAGTCAGAATATGGAGAACATAGCTGGTACTCAACTGGATGCTTCATTCCTATTGGCTAGCTTTCATAGATATGCAAGTTGCTGGAGGAGAAAAGTAATCATCAACCTCAACCACCTATGAACCCTACAAGTTACAATAGAAGTATGCCTGGCATAATATGCCTACTGGTGCAAAAGTGGCACAAATATTATTGGAGTCATCAACCATATTTTCATTAAATTAAAAGCCCACTCAAAAAAAATGGAACTCATATTTGACATTATCAATGAAACCAAGAACTTGTAGCTCAAAAGTTCATAGGCTATAGGGGGAAATCTGCTACTATTATCTTGCTGAATGGACATAACAATAAAAAGACTCCTAATTGTGATGTAGTATACACCCAATAATTTTTACGCAACAGAAATCAGACAGAATTTAGCAAATGGGCCTTCACTTGGCCATCACTGGTTTCACTGGACAACCATAAACAAGGGGGCTCTTTAGACAGATAATTTTCTATATGTGTCATATATGTGTTATCAACTTGGCCTTTCATGAACTCTAATTATTATTTTATAGTTTTAGAGAAGGATCCTTTTTATTTTCTGAGAGTTATTATTAGAAAGTAGCTTGACCTTCTTACTTAGAAGATTTAGGTCTTATTGTTGACCTGATGTATTTTGAGAAGTAATGATGGATTGCTAATTATGGATTTTTTAAAATGAAGTTGATATGTAAAAGAAGTTTTTTTTTTTCTCTTCTGGTTACAAAAGTGGAAATCAAGGGTGGGTGACTGACAGGGTATCTTCCTATGATTGCGTCATCTGTTCTCTTGATTGTTCTACTGTAACAAAACCTCTGCTCTAAGAGCTAATTTGTACCTAGCTTCCACCAGGGTCACTCCAGTGTGTCCTCTTCAGGAATTGTCTGATAACAGTACTCTACTTGTTTGACTTCTGCTGTTCATATGAAAGTTTATGTTGCATATAACCAAGGAATATTTACTAGTTGGCTTCCTTAACATATCTTAAGTCCATTCGTTTTTCTCCCTTTCCACAATTTTATCTCATTCTTAAACTCCTATCATATCATTTTGGGCCTATAGAGCTACACTCAATACTGCAACAATTCTCTTGGTACCTATAATATTTTCCCCAGATTGCAGTCAAATAAAAATTACATTCTCATAAAAATTAAAATCTGAAAATGACATTTCCTTCTGGAAAACTGTTTAGTGTCTGTCTTCCCATTGCTGTTCTGGCAAAGGCACATGCTTTCCCCAAGTATTCCCCCATGTCTGCTTCCCTGTCCAATACTGAATCCTTTTACCATGTTTTCTTTTTTCTTTCTGCCATTCCCCCTTTACTTCTTTATGCTACACTCATTATATGGCATTTGTGCAAGATGTTCTTTCTCATAGGTCTGGAAGTTTTACTTTAGATTTGTTAACCTGACAGAGATTCCAGCCTGGAAACAGGGGTTCTATGTCTTTCTCCCTCTTCTCCAGGCTATGTATTTCCACAGTCTCATGGCACTATTCAATCCCACATAGGCCGCTACACACAAGAGACTCTGATCTCACCTTTGACAATACAGACTCCATAGAATTGTTATGGTCTAGAATACTGCCCGCCCCCAGACTCATCTTGTTCCCCACTAGTAGAGTTAAGTTGAGGAGTTATAGGTCCTTAAAGGGGTGATACCTACCTGGCAGAAGTAGGTGACTAGGAGCAGGGTATAGAATGTTGTAGCTCAGCCGCTAGTCCATTGTGAATGGAGGATTCTCTATACATACTCTGACCAATGGATTCTGACACAATAGACTAACACTTCTGAAGCCTTAAGACACAATATTTCTCTGTTAAGTTGCTTCTATGAGATATCTAGTCACACTAATGTAAAAATAACAAATAGAGAACATCAGCAGCAGAAAGATGAGGGGTCACTGCTGACTAAGCCTGATAATGTAGCTCACAGGCTTTGGTACCTAGCTTGAGGGAGAAATCTGAAAGAGTTTGGAGTCTAGAGAAGTCCTGGGATGCTGGAATCAGAGGTTGATTTGTGAGTTTTGTGTGAGTTCAGAAGACTGATATGCTGACAGAAGTGCAGGCTGGAAATACTGTGCTTCAAACGGAGGTTTCAAATGGAAAAGACTACTGGGTGCTGGACTGGAAGCCATTTGTATTGCATTCTGGGAAAGAATTGATCTACATTCTGCCAAATCCTGAAAATGTGAGTGAGGCTAAATACAAAGTGAAAAGCTGACTTATTTGGTGAAGAGAAAGTCAAGGCAATGTAGCATCCAGGTTACCACAAGGTTGGTTGCTTTTAGTCAGGTTTATAGTGGTTTACAGAGCAGAAGAATTTGAAAAGTGTAATTTGACAAGAAAAGGAGCATGGACATGTTTAAAGTTATGGACAAAGCAAGTGCAAATAAAGCAGCTGTGGTCATTAGAGGCCAGCACCATTAAAGAGCCAAGCACTATAGTGGGCCAATGAGATTGGTGTCTGGAGGACTGACTCCTCCGTTGTCCATTCTAGTACTCAAAAATGAAAGCCCATTTGAAAGATTGCTCTTCACTAAGAGATAATCGGGGGAGAATGCTATAATGGCACCCTGCTAAAATGTAGCCATCTGCAGAGTTGTTTTCCTAAATTCAGCTATACAAGAAATAAAAGGCAGCTGAGACCATGTTCCAAGGGGACCTGATTACTTTTGAAGCTGGAACCAGAGCTCAACTTCACCCATGTGGCCCCAGATTTGAAGGCGTGATGAATGCATGCTTCGAGTGTCCTGTAACCTTGCATCAAGGGTTTTGAGAAGTCTGCTAAGCTTTCTATTAGTGCCAGGTTCCCAGTAGGGATTCTCTGAATGTGCCACATGTGAAGCTGTGAGGGAAAAATCTAAGTTGCATCTCCTTGTGTTGGAAATGCCAGGAGTGAAAGATGTCCACTGAGGAAGCTGCAGTGGAGCCAGCTTGGAAGCAAGGCCATGTGATGAGGATGTCAAAGCCAATGAGGTAGAGCTTTCCAAGTCTTTCAAGATCACATCATAACACTTCGTACCCTGAAAGCTGGAGATGAAACTATAGGACAGCATGTTTTCCTTGTTGGACTTTGTTGTTTCTCTGGTCCAACCTTTCCTGACATCCTCCTGTTAGTTTCCTTTGTACATTTATGTGCCATTGTATGTTGCAAGTATATAATATTCTTTTTAAAGGGAATGACAGTTAAGAGATTGTTTGGATCTCAGAACAGACTCTGAACCCCCGAACAATATTGGAAATGTTAAGTCTATAGAGAGTATTAAACTTGAATAGAATGTGCTTCTCATTGTGCGATGGGCAGGAGTTTGGGGGAGAAATCTGGAATGTGTCTTAGAGGCTCATCTCATGAGCACTTTGTCCCTAGCTGGTGGCACTATGTTGGAAGGTGTGAAGTCTTCAAAAGGTGGCAACTGATAGCAAGAGGTCACTAAAGGCAGGGCTTTGGAGATTATAGCCCAGACACTGTTTCCAGTCTACTCTCTTCTGCTTGGTCTGCTATGATGGGAGAAGCCTCCACCCATTCCTCTGTGTCTTCCCTGCAAGCTTCTAAAGTAACAGAATTCCTAAAGGCATTTTATGTATAGAGTTTAGTCGATCACCTCCCCTTTTTTTTGTATATGCAAACCCTATTTTCATTATTTATTCATCTGATGATGGACATCTAAGTTGATTACATTTACTGGCTTTTGGGAATAGAGCTGTAATAAACATGAATGGGAATGTATCTCTGTGGTGGGATGTAGAGTCTTTTGAGTATATATGCTTGAGTGATATAGCTGTATCATGGTAGCTTTCTTTTTGAGAAAGCTCCAGCCTGATTTCCAAAATGTTGCACCAATTCTCATTCTTACTAATAGCAGAGAAGCATTTCTATTTCCCCATATCCTTGCCAGATTTTGTTTAAGTAATTATAAATATTTCTGGAGTGAATAGCAAAGTAGTTTTAATATATATATGTATATATATATACACACACACACAAATTATACATATTTAATTGTATGTGTCTTTGTGTTTCTGTGTGACCTTTTATGTGCATCACACACACACACACACACACACACACTCACACACACACACATTATATATATATATATATATGCCCATAGAGATCAAAGGGCATCAGATCCTTAAGAAGTGCAGCTACAGGAGCTTGTAAGCCACCTGATATTGGTACTGAGACCCAAATTCAGATCACCAACAAAAACAATAGGTGTTCTTGCCAGGTGGCGGCGGCGGCGGCGGCGGCGGCGGCGGCGCACGCCTTTAATCCTAGCACTCGGGAGGCAGAGGCAGGCAGATCTCTGTGAGTTCGAGGCCAGCCTGGTCTACAAAACGAGTTCCTGGAAAGGCGCAAAGCTACACAAAGAAACCCTGTCTCGAAAAAAACCAAAAAAAAAAAAAAAAAATAGGTGTTCTTAACCATCAAGTCATTTCTCCAGCCCCTGTATCTGTTCTTCTAAGAATGCTTTGTTCAATTTTTTGACTTATTTTATTGATTTGTAAGTTGGTGGAGTTTCTTTGTCTTTAGTTTCAGCAGTTTTAAATATATATTTTAGATATTAAACCATTGTCTGAAATACAGCTGTCACAGATTCTCTCCTATCCCATAGGTCTTTCGGTTCACTCTTAATTCTTACTTTTGCTGTGTAAAATCCTTTTAATTTTATGTGACACTATTTGTCATTTCTTGGGTCCATTTCTTGTGCTACTGGACTTGTCTATACCAGTATTCTGAAAATTTTCCCTGTGTTTCTCATTTTGTTATTTCACCATTCTGGTTTAAATTAAACCTTTTGTTATAGTTTAAATTATGTACAGAGTGGGAGATGTGGATCTAACTTCACTCTTCTGTGAATGGATATCTGGCTTCTCCACCATCATTCACAGAACAGGCTGAAAGAATAAAAGCTCTGAAACTGGAGCCACAGTTGATTCTTCCTCTCTTAAACTGCTCATCTCAGGTATTTTGTCAATGAGGAAATTGACAAACACAAAACATAATCATTTTCTCTTCAAACTTTCTGAGCTGACCTATGATTGCATTCACACATTAAAAACCTTTATGCCTCGCTTCTCCTTGTGCATATTTCTACATCAACTAAGTATGACTTCAGTGTATGTGCTTGGGCTTCCTGTCCTCAGCTTTATTCAGATGTGCATCATAGAGCCAGAGGACTTAGGATATGGATTTGTGTGATTAATATGAGAAGAATTCAATGCTGCTTTTGTGTTTGTCATCAATACCAGACAAGTACTACTTAAAAAGTTGCCCCCAAGCAGAAGTAACTGTATCACCTGGACCTTGTTGGAAATATAAGTCCCATGGCTCCTATTGCTTCTATCACCTTTTCCCATCCAGCCAGAAGCCCTAGGATGGGCCCAAGAGCCTGTGTTTTATTAAGCACTACTGGAGATTTTGGTGCACACAAGAGTTGGAAAACCTCTGCTCTAGAATGCCCCTCCAGGTTACCCTGAGAAAATGAAGTAGGATGTTTCTAGCTCATCTAAGCTTCCAGCTGCATTCAACAGCAGATACCAGAACAAAGGGAGAATGGCAACAGGGGTCCCTGACTATGGGTAAGAGAGTGAGTACCAGCACAATACATTGACATGTCCATAGTTCATCATGTATCCAAAAATTTGAAGGCAACCTGAGACTCACTTTTATTCTCTGGAATTCAAATTGAGACAGCAAATTTTTGTGGCTTTGCTTTTATGTTTAAATGGCAGCACTGGAATTTTGCCTTGCCACAGAACATATTAGAATAAAAGAGAAAGGGGTGGAGATTTGTTTTAAGAACTCCAGAGAGTAGACTGAAGTAACTGCATAATTTTCCCCCCAACAGTAGATTTTGGACACAGAAAAGTAGGAAAACCCAGAACTAATTGCTCGCTTGCTTAAAATCTGTCCATTCCCCTGCCAAGAACTTGACTTCAGACCCCCAAGCTTCTCTTGTGTGGCCCTGATATCTTTACAAGAGTAATTTTTCATAAGTCAGTATGATTATCACTGGCTCACACTGTAACATTTCCCCTCACTGTGGGAAGAAAATAGGACTCCCCAACTGTCTTCTATAAACCCTGAATATGGAAAGGATCTCACACATTCTTACACAGGATCAGATCCAGCCAAGGAATAATGTTGTGGATCTCACTTTCGTGTGTGTGTGTGTGTGTGTGTGTGTGTGTGTGTGTGTGTGTGTGCTTAGCTTTTACAGTGGATGGCAGTGACATAAACACTATTTTTATAAACTTAAAAATCCATAATCAAGTAAGTTGAATAGCATAAAAAGTCTGAAACTTTTCCCAACTACTGATTTTTTTAGTTCATTTTCTTTCTTCCAAGCAGTATGTATGTGACACTTTCTGAAAAGCAAAGCTTGTGAGTGCAGTGATATGACTCACTCTTGTTTTTAGCAGTTCCAGGAGGCAGGGGAGAAGTATCAAGCCTTTGAAGAAATATTGGTTTCATAAATAATTACACCCACTTGACCCAAGTGTGTTAGCTGTGGAAAGAACACCAGCATTCCTCAGACTAAGAACATGCTGTTTTCCATGCTTTGAGGTTGAAATGTATTCTCCTAGTGAAAATTTTAAAATTTGAGAAATATATATTAACCATTTCTAATTGGAATTTTTAACTGTTTTGCTTTAGAGACCTGTGCACTAATGTTTGATTGTAACATTTTTTTAAAATGTGAGATTATATGAAAAATGACTTCCCAGACAATTAAAATAATTCTATAAAATTACCACTTGCACTTAAACCTTCTCTAAGTGTCTTCATGACACTTGTTAATTATGGAGTTCACTGACTTCGTAATTGGCAAGTGTGGGTCACATGTTTAAACAACAAAAATTATGGGACATTTCTTTCACTTGCATCTGACTGGCTAATGAAATGACTTCATATTCAAGATTATTTTTTATGGCAACAATCATCTTTTACTTTCTTTGTAATGTTCAGGGTTTATCAGAGAAATGCAAACAGGTTGTGTTTTAATGCTCAGTACATTAATAGAATGAACTGAAGTAAAACTGTGTCTTTTGGAAAGGGCAGAGTGACCATGGTGAGAACCTTCAGACTCCATGATTCCAGTGCAGATTGAGCTAAGATGCCACTCTATTAAATAGTCAGGGAATCTTTCCCTATGCCCACTAACTATGGTAGAAGAAGAGCAGAATGCAAAGTTTACTCTCTTCTAAGTTCAACAGCTTACACTTCTTTCTCCTCCTTATGAATATGCCCTAAAAGTGATGAATTTTTTCTTATAATCACTATTCAGCCAAGTGTTGTTTTTATATATCTGGAAAGTTGTGAATGTTGAACCACAGTATTAATATCCTACACCATTCATTTCTTAAAGCAAAATTCTCTTGAAACATAAAGTGATTGCTTTACAATAAAAAATCCAAATTTAAGGCTTATACTCAAATTTAGGGCTTATACTCAATTCTTATGGTGGCTTTCTTAATAAAAGCACCCAACATCATTGATTTCTGTTATCACTGATAATTCTCTGTTGTGAAATTTACAGTCATGTGCTCTTCAATCAATTCCTGGAAGCTATCTGTCTTCCTCTTTGTATTTCTGTGTCATTTCTGATGGTATCCCTCACTTTCTTCCTCATTCTCCCATGCTAATACACAACCAACAAAATTAACCTGGAAGAAATCTGATGCTACTTCTGTTGCGTGTGGTCTCACTTCCAGATTAGAAAACACAAAGTCCAAGAAAGTTATCCTGCTGGTGAGGTTCCAGCAGGAAATTCAGTGAATACATACAGCAAGTATCATGGGACAGGGACTATCTTAAGTACTGGTCTAAGATTATATAAGAGCATTTTTCTGATGATGCTTGGAATGAACTTTTGGCACTCAAGCAAAGGCTGTTTGTAAAAATTAAAACGCAAATCAGATTTTCTCTATACATTCTGGAGAGGAAAAAAAGATCTTTACAAAGCTCCATAGTTTGGAAACACATCAGCATGCTTAAGGAGGGTCCATAGGCCTATCTGTTAATATAGGAGGATGACCAGGCAGTGAATTCTGGCTATGAGCATGGCAGTTGAGGCTGGTGTTGGTAAGGAGATGTCTTCATGTCTTTATTCCTCATTTGTCCCAGTTTGCACAGAATGGTTTCCTCAAAAGCTAGAAAGCCTTTTTATGTTTACTTGCACTTTGAGAATATTAGCCTTATCCATCATGGCCACCTTGTAGAGTGCCTTGCAGCATGCCCATCCATCAATGTTGGTTTTACACTGTAAAAAGGCAATTCCTTCCCTGTATCCCAAGAACTCACTGCAGTTATCCTGTCTGCTTAAGCAACATTTGTTCAAGGTGTGAGTAGGAAACTTGGTATCTGGGTGATATATGTATACTTGAAATCTATAAGCTTCTACAATACATTGTATCCTATATTCGTCACAATTTGAATTTGCTAGGATTCCCTTTCAGATTTCATTATATAATAGGAGCAATAAAGAGGTGTATTTATTATCAATTTGTGAGTAAGCCAAACATTTGTAATAAATTTACTCTAATATAGGTGAATCTAACACTGGGTATTTCTGATTAGTCTGTACAGCCATTGACAAACACCTCTAATGTGGCACATGGACTGGTACTAGAGAATTATTCTGTGGTCTGAAACTGCTTATTTATTTGAAATTTCAGTCATCTTAGTGAGCACATCAGTCAGACTGTTATCCAGGAATTTCATTTCTCCTCCCCTTAAGCTGGTTAATTGGAATCTTTTTAAAGGCTCCAAGTTCTGTGAAGACAGAGATATGCATCCTTCTGGCAGGCCAAGGATAAACCAGAGACTGGATAGGAAACTCACATTTTTACTTCTCTAGTGATTTCTTTAGTCTGAGTTTCTTTGTGGTTAAAAAAGAAAAAAAAAAGACTTGGAGACCAGTAGTCAGTGGTATTCTTTACTTTGGGTCATTGATTTATAATTTGATATGTAGGGTATGGTTGGAAAACAGTAAGGTACAGATATTCTCTTAGTTATACGCTTTGTATAGAGAGCATAGGAAGCCCCAAGTAAGTAAAGTCCTGAGTGAACGTGTACTATTGGCATGGGCATAGTCGTGTCAAGGACTCCATAGCCTTGGGCTCAGAGGGATGACAAAATTTTCCTTGGGGGACAGAGTGCAATATTGACAGTATGTGCAAGTATGTTCACTAAAGCTTTTTCTCTTTGGATATTTCTGGCCTAAAGACTGCTTCCACACAGAGACTGCTCCTACTGAGATGAGTTAAACCTACCTCCTTGATCTAGCTGGATACTATACACCTGGCCTCCTTGTTTATCTGTATGCAATAACCTGGCCTCTCTGTTCAACTCTACATAATAAATATGCTGAACATCTTGGGTAGTGAGGTTTTTCCAGTAGAGAGTCTAGAACACCCTGACCAGCCTTCTGTCTATACTGCATCTCTGTGTGTTGTTTCTTCATTCCCTTCATGCCCCAGTCAGATCCATTCCTGGTGCTATGTTTGACATATGCACCACAGGCAAATTCAGGGTCCTGAGAAGCCAACTAAGGGATATTGAAAGCCCTACAACTGTAGTTAGAGATGATTTTGCATTGCCATGTGGGTGCCAGGACCTAAATCTGTGCCCTCTAGAAGAGCACCAAGTGCTCTTAAGCACTGGGACATCTCTCCAGATCTTCAAACACATGTCTGACCTATAATATTTTAAATTTTATAATGGTCAATCTATATGAAACCCCATCATAAATCAAAGTATATCTGCATTTTATGAATTAAGTGGTATCTATAACATCAACATAAATTATTTGTACCTTTAATAATAGATAGTATTTAAACAACTGAAGGGCCTTGAAGAACAATTTTACTCTAATATTACCTTGGATTACTGATATCTGCATATATAATAAAGATGATTACACAGGAAAGATTATATTTATACATGTTTGTGTGTAATTTACACTGAATATAATTTTGTCAAGTAAATCAACATGGACCTGTTGTTTCTTCACATCACTCTTTTGTGTATAGGTTTGCTCCAGTGAAAACTTATTTTCTAGTACTCTCTCTTGCTCTTTGTCCACCCTCATCGATTGCTGGTAGTATGCTTACTTTTCATCTACTTGGCCTGTGGCTTAGCTTTTCATTGAATTTCATCTATTTTCTCTGATTACTTTGTGATTTCTCTCTTGCTATGATAAAACACGGTGACCAGGGCAACTTAAAGAAAGAAGAGTTTATTTGAGCTTATGATTCCAGAAGGATAAGAGTCCATCATGTCAGGGGTGTGTGGAAGCAAGCAGCAAGCATGGCAGCAGAGCAGGAGGCTGAGAGCTCAAGTCTCCAAATGTAGGCAAGAAGCAGAATGAACTTCAGACAGGTTAAGTCTATACACCCTCAAGGCCTACCTACCTTCAACAAGGCTACACTTCCTAAACCTCCCCAAACAGTGCCCCCAAGAAGCAAATATTCAAATGCCCATGTCTATGGAGTACACTTTTTATTCTAACTACCTGACTTTTGCTTTCTTGCTTATCTTCTTGGAAAGTTAACTAGACTGTGCATGGTGATTTGTGACATGTAGAGTGACAACTCTGGCTCCTTCATTACATGAGGAACATGGCTTCTTTGATCAAAATGCTTTGTTGTTTTTGTCTCATGTCGTTTTCCACAGAAGTGCCTTTAGGTGGGAGAGGAGAGTTTGCTCCTTTCTCCATCCTGCACTTAACTTCTGGCTCTCTTCTCTAACCCATCATATCTCTTCTTAGTTTTCATGCTCCCATGAAAGCTTTCTATGACCCATAAGACTGAATTGAAAACCTTGTCTCTGTGTTACCAGAATACCCAGGTTTGCCAAATAGTAGCACTTAGCTCCCTGTGACTTAGGGTGTAATTGATCTGCATGTATATCCTGTTAAATAAACTTACTTGAAAGCTTGTGGCATTTGGTTCCTCATTTTAAGTACTTATGAAGGTACTGGATGAGTACATAAAAAATGGATAATTGATACACTGATGAAAATAAGATGGGAAGTGATTCTAAACCTGAGAAAGAGTCCCCTTAGACTGGGAAAGTAGCACATACATTAACCCAGTGACAATGAACCAGCAGACCACCTTCTCTATCAGCCAACACTAAATACAGCAGAGGATTTGGAGTACATCATGGAGCATATCATGAAGTAACCTTTAAAGCCAATTTTATAAAGATGTTAATGCTTTCAGAGACTTGTGTTGTTGTTGTTGCTGTTGATTTTTCAAAAAGCTAGATTTTGCTGTTAAAGAACAGTGAGCTCGGGTTGCAGCCTACTGCTGGATGAGGCTAGCTATTGCAGATTAGAAGCAGGATCCAGCCATTGGTAGGATTTATCCACCGCACTGAGAAGAGTGATTATCATGAGACTTCAGGAAAAGAATTGATAAGCCACCCTTTCTGCTGAAACCCACAGTTCTGCTAGCTTTGCTGGGTCATAGCAAACTATCTATCTGCCTCTCCTGCATACAAAACAGCACTTCTGTTTAGTAGACTTTTATCTTGAATTCCTCAGGGGAAAACATCTTGGAAATAACAGAGTTCTTTTTCCTTCAGAATTGTAATGTCCATGATACAGAGGAGTGGATCAAAGAGAAATAGCACAGTACTCATATAACATATACATCTGAATGAATAGCATCTTGAATACTATATCAGCATTTGATTTTCAGCAACCATTTCCTATTGTCACCATAATGAAAACTCAGACATGGTTCCATCAATTCATTTATCTATTTTTTTGAATTAAGAAAGAGAAGGAGGAAAGGTAAATTGCAAAAGTTCACTTGATTAGTTATTGTTATTGCCAAGAAATCTAGACAGGCTCATTGACATCAACACTTGTCATCACACATTCCCAAAGGTTCCTTGCAAACTTGTCAAGAGACTATACTTCTTTAGAATTGTGACTTTCAATGTCTTTAGAATCTCTTCTAAATTTAGAATAACCATATTCCCTGCTCCTGAAAACTTACAATAACATTATCGTTTTAGTAAATAACTAAAAGAAGCATGGAAATGGCCAGAATCTGAAATAAATCCTTCTAAAAATGATCAATTTTAAAAGATCTGCAACATTCAAAGTTACTGGGTGAGGAGGTGTAGGAAATTTTAATAGATGCAGGAGGGAGCAAGATAGGCATTTGAGTATTGAGCATGGTTCTGTCATCCAATGTGGTAAAGCCCAGCAGCTTAGGATGCCCCATTTATTACATAAAAAATGCTGTAATGTCCCATATAACAATGCTTTAGAATATAATGAGCCATATATGGGAGAGTGGTCCTGTAAAACTGTATCACTTAGCAGTGGTGTAGCCATCTTTGCTTTTGTATGGTATACACAATGATAGAACTACAGAATGGCACATTTCTAAAAATATATCTCTGTTGTTTAGAATATGTGACTTACTGGACACTATGTTGAAATGAAATTTTAGATATAAATAAATACATTATATGCAAGATAATGCAGAATCTTATCTGGCAACCTTAGGTCAGTGAGATCTTTGTTTCTTTCTGCCATAGTATTTTCTACTATGAATGGATAAAATTTCTTGTCATCTGTGGTGTCTAAATATCCTAAAGATTACTTGGATCATGTGTTTTGATTAAAATACAAATATGTGAAGAACCAAATGCTCTTGACATATGCCTTTGACATTCATATCCATGTCTTCATTAACAACAACCAAGTTATTCTAACGTAAGAAGATTAAATATGACCCAGGAATTATGGTGAAGAGCTATAGAGAGTAGTGATAGGAACAAAGGAGAAAGGATGGAAACTCCTAAAATCTAAACTATACATTTTAGAGGCTTAAGGCAGAAGCTGCTTCCAAGGAGAACAAATGCTCTGTAAGTCAAAAATTAGAAATTGGGGATTAAAATGAAGCTTACCAAAATATTAGTTCAGATCTTATAAACGTTCATAGTTTCTTAACTTAATTACTCAACTTTAGAAGTAGTTATAGAGCCAAACATATGTGCACACAATTTATACCCAGAACAGAAAAAAAGTTCTTGTCAATATCTTGAAGACAAACACACAAGGTGAGCCCTATTTTCACGGGTAACCAGACAGCACTATGCCTGCAAGACGCAACAGGCCAGACAGCTCTGTCTCCTGCCAGCTCAAGGTGAACCGGCTAAGCTTCCCCCAAAGCCCTGGTTTGATGCGATAAGCTTAATTGAAAGAGCATTTCCATTTCAGCATTCCTGTTTCCTAGTGGCTGTAGATTTTTGCATGTGGATTCACATGATGATGGAGAAGGGTAAGTATCATTCCCATGACTTTTTTTTTTGTTATTTATTTATTTATTATGTACACAGAAGAGGGTGCCAGATCTCATTACAGATGGTTGTGAGCCACCATGTGGGTGCTGGGAATTGAACTCAGGACCTCTGGAAGAATAGTCGATGCTCTTAACCTCTGAGCCATCTCTCCAGCCCCCAGACTTTTTTTACTGTTACTTCCACTACACTTACAGATTTCTGTGCAATCTCAACCTCTATTGTCTACTCTTTTCTACTCCAAATAAATGTGGCTGAGGTCTGAGACATCAAGAACTGATTGATAAACTTGTTTCTTAATCTCCTCTTGCGTTGCCATGGCAACAGCTTCAATGAAGCAACTCT
>CABHPR010148922.1:7250-26090 GCA_902168415.1 Peromyscus melanophrys | reverse complement strand
ATCTGCACCTCCACCACCCAGAAATCAGGTTCCAAATCAGGTGTGGTGGCCATTCCTAATTTGGAGGCACAAGAATTCAGATGTCATTTAATCTGTGAATCCCTCACAGTCAGTCAGCATTTGCACAAAGGATCTTCGAATCCGGTGAGTCTGGAGACTTAACAAAAGACCCTTTGTACAGGGAGATCAGGCCAATGACTATAGACTCCCAAACCATCCTTTAACTTTTGGTAGGTAAGAGACATATCATTTCTTTCTTTCATGCTCTGTTTATATCATTGATTTCTTTTGGTACATAAGAGTGCTCGGTTTCAGATCATCACAATATAAATGCTACAGCTATCTCCAGCAAATCATACCACATTTTTTTTTCTAATTTAGTCCATATACAAAGAAAGGATGTCCAAGTTCTATAAATTAAGTTGACTTCTTTGGAAAATTTAGCAAAGTGCTGTATTTAAATTCCATTTCATTTGTCAAGTATTTGTGCAAAAGATTGTATACCAAGATACATGTTTTGCCTTGCTACATTTTGGACATTAAAGTCTCTAAGGAGCATAAACATAGTTAAAATCAGCTCCTGCCTCATAAAAAATCCATTGTACTTTCATTCTGGCTGTGTGGGAGATTAAAGAAATGGTTCCAGTCAAATAGTTGAGTCAGGTAGCATCCTGACTCTGGGTTCTTCAGCTGTTCCATTCAATAACCTATGTCCCCTCTCCAGGGTAGCTTCTCTCTCTAGGAACTTTCACCCAACTTAACATTTTCGTTGTCTCACAGACATTTCAAACAATATGTCCAAAATTGAAATCCGCTCATGTCTTATTGTATTCCAAGTCTGCAATAGAGAGATATCATTTCTAACAAAACTATCTGCATGCACTGGAGCTGGCATGATCAAGTTCATGAATATATCTGCACAAAACAAGATACTATGGGGAAAACATCACAAAGAAACACGATGAAGAAAAGTGAATATTTCCAAAGCAAAATTGTTTCAAGGAGTGAGTTACTTTGTTCAGAGGGTTTTAGTTTGCAAAGGAAACTAAAGAACCCAAGGAATTAGGCCTTCCTAGGAGGGCTGGTCACATTATATGTAAAAGCTCTTGAGCGAAGTGACCATCTACCTCTTAGGAACTGACCTTGAGACGTTCTTCATTTTCATGTCTAGAATGGCTATTCTGATAGGATCAGTGCTTGTCTGTCCTAAGCCTCTAGGCTTCAGTCTTAGTATCTTTTGCTGTTCACCGTACAGTCAGTCACCTGTTTCTGCATTAGAGGTCACATTCCGAAGCAGCAATTGTTAGAAATGTTTCCTCCACTTTTTCTTTTTGTTGTTTGAGAATTTCATACCTGTACATAACGTGTTTTGATCAACTCCTCCAGTAGCTTTTACAGTCTTTGTACCTCCTTCTCCAAAATGACCTCTGAACCGTGGGAGGAAGGGTGTGACACAGATTCCTTATTAAGGGCAGAGCACTCACTCTGTGGCCTCTTCTTCTCTGCACTTTGACCAGTGGTGGGCCTCTGTGTTCATCACTAACTTCTGCAAAAAGAAGGTTCTCGATTCGCTTCTCTGTAAGTAATAAGCGCTTTCTCCATGGGACATAAACTCAGAGCCTTGATAGGATGGCTTGAATGGGCCAGGGACCGGGTAAAACCAGTTTTATGCCAAAACTGACCCCGTTTGACTTGGTGCCATTTCTGTTCCTTTCATAAGTCCTGTGCCCAAAGGAAGTAATAGTATCTGGCTTTCTGCAAGCATTTGACTTTTGCACAATTTTATCATGAGGGTTCAAGTTCCAGGCTGAAAATTTTTCACTGATGAGGTATCTTTTAGAATGAAGATGTCTGCAGCAGAAGAAACCAAGTGCACAGCCCTGGAATACAGGAGTAAAGCTTCTCCTAGAAAACGCTGGTAAAGGGATCATATACTTGAGTGGTTCTCACTGGGCCAGAAGTACCTGTGTCTTCTGAGAACTTGCTTAGAGTACAGGGTCCCTAACTGGTTGGAAATAGAGAAGCTGGTGTAATCTGTGTTCATGAGAGTCCTCAATGTCTTGAGCTACAGTAAGCTATTCAGAGTGTTTTGAAGAGAAGTGGTAGAATATGTTTAAAGCTTCAAAGGATGCCTGAAGGAAGTGAAGCTGGCCTTTGGCTTCCGCTGCACACGTCTCTGTGTGAAGCTAAGATGCACAGGCTGTTAGGATCAGGGAAGACCCTCAACTTCAGCGTCCACTTAAAGTCCCTCATTTATGCAGGAACATAAAGGTCAAATGAATTGGCAATCCACAGTCTTAACTTCCTTCATTACTTACAGCCCACAATCTCAGCTCACATGCTCACCAGCCATGGGGAGATGACAGGTATACCATAAGTCACACTCGACCCATGCAGAGTGACCCAACAGGTCTGGGTAGCCGGATCTCAGGGTGGCCCAAGAAGATCATGACAACCTCTGTGGTATACACCTCATGAATTGACTTAGTAAACACTGATTTATAGAAAGAACAAGTTCATGTATTTTTTGTTTACTTATCATCCTGTGAGGACAGATGCAAAATAAAATGAAAAGCAGGTCTTCATGAGCAGGAGCTAGGAGCACTTGGCCCTGTGACCTCATAGAGTTCCACAAGGTACAATTGTTTCCATGGGGATTTCTGGGGAAAGGATGGAATGCCCAATGTTTGTTGAGTACCAGTCAGTTCAGGGTGCTCTGTTTTATTTCTTTGGGATTGTATGGAGAGGAAACTGTTATACACAAAGGTCTTGGCCTTGAGAAGCAAGGCAGTATGCTGGATAGTGAGGCATGGGTGAGCTTGAGATGGGTGAGAGAGGAACATGGGGGTGGGAAGGTCGATTTGAGAAGTCCATGTGAGTGGGGAGCTTTAGCAGTAAAGAGGAGACTCATGGAAGGCTTTCTGTGGAGGGCCGAGGTACAGGATCCCTCAGTCACTACCTTCAGGAGCTTCATTATCATCAGTGATGTTTGTTAAAGCCATGGTGTTTGGATGCTGTTTCTATGAAATGATCCTGCACATTGGCTAGACCATATGGGTCTCTGGTTACACACTAGACATAAAAACCTCTAGCTGGTATCCAATTCCCTGTACAAGAATAGCAGCCTGTGCTCCGTTTTCATTCTGCATTTTTAGAGCAAGCTAGGACTCGTGAAGAACAGCGTGGATTCAGTCATCAGAGACTGAATTTAGAGATGTTTCTCCCTCATTAAGAAATTAAAGTGCTGGACAGTGCATTTGTGCATTAGCACGAGTCATCATTTCAGTCCTAAACATGGCCTTCAGCATCTGAAAGGAAATGTGCTTCAGATAGCATGCTCACAGGTTTCTGCTTCAAGAAAGTGAAAGGAAAGTGCATTTAGCAACATGATAGGTTGGGCGCAGGGAGGAGCTCCTGCGCCTTCAGGAAGATTGGCATATAATGGCAGTGGCCAAGAGAGTAGATGAAACACAGTGAAAATGGCATATGATAAAATTATGCAAAGGGTGAGACACAGAATTATGACGTTTGTTGCTTACTGTGTGCCATCTACTGTGGTAAGTATTTGTACATTTGTTTACTGTAAGTATATGTCTTCTTAGCCGTGGTACATGACTACTCAGTGGTATTAAACACACTCACTCACTGTGTGAGCCACACTGTGGCTCAATTTCTACAACTATTTCACCTTTTTCCACACTGGAACTCTATTCTCATTAAACAAGACTTTCCCATTGCCACCCCTTACAGCTTCAAATTCTCTGTGAATTCGATGGGCTTGAATATCTCCTGTGATGGGAGCTGTGCAATATTAGTGTTTTTGTGTCTGGTTTATTTCAACACAATGTTGTAGTAAGCCCTCAATACACACTACTTCACAAAATACTCATAACTCTGCCATATTGGTACCATTTTTTCTCACTTAAAAATTAATTTAACTTTTTTGAGAATTTAATTCATGAGTATTTACATCATTTCTTCCTCCCTCTCTCCAACTTCTCTCATGTTCCCTCACTCCCTCACAAATTTATGACCTCTTCTTTTATAATTATTGCTACACACACACACACACACACACACACACACACACACACACACACACACACACACAGAGCCTATTTAGTGTGGTTGTATGCACATTGTTTTGGGCTGACCACTTGGAAAACATACCAGGGGCTCAATTCCTAAAAAACAAAAGAAAACAAAATGAAAACCCCAACTGATTCTCCCTCTCTCAGCAGCCACTGATTGCCCACAGCACTTCCTTCGGGGTAGGGCCTTGTGAAAGTCACCTTATCCATGTTGGCACATCACCTGGTATTTGCCATTTTGTTTGTACAATGTAATCTGTAAAAGGCTGGAGAGATCATGGAACCTAGAAGAAAAGTCAATTTTAAAAAACTGATACAAATTCTAACTGTATTCTAATGCTTATCTGTACACTCCCAGGTTTACACTCACCCCTCATCAAAGAACCACCCCCTGCCCCCTGCAGTAGACAGCAGCCACCAGAGAGACCCACAACTTGTGAAAACCTTAGAATAACTGAGCACAGGGTGCCCAGCTGTTCCAATTGGTACATCCATAACCTCTATACCTAAGGGTCAGGAAACAGTGAGGAAAATGAGGCAGAAAGATGGTAAGAGCAGGGGATGAAGACCACTATTGCTGGATAGCGTCTTCTAGGTACGACAGAGAAGTCACACCCATGAAACCCCATTTCCGTCATTCTACTGAAGTAACTAAAAGTTTGAGAAGTTGTTTCTATGACAGTAACTGTGAGTAAGAACCATGGCCTGGATGTGAACCAGTTCACAACTGTTAAGCACAGACTTCCAACAGTAACAGTAATTAATCTGGTAGGGGATGGTGGGGGTTGGGGTAGATAAAAAGGTTTTTAAAAGCTCATACTTCTGCTGCAGGAATAAGATCTCTCTCCCTTTGAAAATAACAGAATTTCCATATGGCTATTCCCACAGGGGCATAGGGACAGGATGAGGAAGGTCTGAATTCCAGGGCCATGCTGCTTTTCCCTCACAGAGATAAATGCTGTTGTATTTCGACTCCTACTTGTGTCTGGAACCTTCCAGAAAGTGGCCACCCGACTGAATATAGCCATGGCATCCATTTCTACATCTCCAAACTAGCAAGACCTTCTTTCCCAAGACAGCTTTGTTCCATGGATTCTTCTCTGTTTGTTTCCAATTGTTTCAGAACACTGTGCACCTGCAGGCTGAGCTTTACCACTCCTAACCATTCAGTGGCCCCTGGAGAGGGAAGCTGTGTGGTTGCCAGAGCAACAGCTTCAAAGGCAGCATTTGCAAAGTTGGCTGGGTGGGGTGGGCTGACCCTCTGCCTGCTCCCTCTTTGCACATGTCCAACCCCCCCAGCACCTGGGCAGGGGTGCTCTTCTGAAGGACAGAGCCTCATCTTTCCAATCTTTGGTGTCTCACCTGCTTCACACGCTGAGTCTTTCTCGGCTCAGGCACATGAGACAAAGGACTTATTTAGGGCACATACATCAGAGGGTGGAGACAAAGCTCTCTTCTTCACTCGGTCTCCCCATTCCCACACCTGTACCCAGCCCATCAAGGGCAGCTGACCCTTGGTAGGAACAGGACACAGTGTGTGATGTGTGCAGCTAGAACACCTCAAAGAGGCAGCTTTCAGTTGATTCTCCCTCCCCATCTCTGTCATTTTGTGTTAATTAGAGCTGATTTGATGGAAAAGCAGAATATTGGCACCAGGAGCCATGGTTTCCAATTCTGTTACTTGTGATCTATGTGTCCTTCAACATTTCCTGAATGTTCTCTGAATCTCAGTTTTCTCTTCTGGACAATATGGATGACAATATCACTGACCTCTAGGGTGATCATGTGATGGTCAATCACTGACCTCTAGGGTGATCATGTGACAGTCAGTGTCACACAACCAAACACTCTCAGGACCAAGGGAGAGCCATTTATTTTTTACTGGCCTTTTAGAACCATGCTTGGTTTCTACTTATGGAACATGAAGGATGTTCTAGACTTCAAGTGAGAGCTCTAGGCTAGCATAGTCATCAGTGGTTGACCCATGTGAGCTCTCCTGGAGTGCTCAACTATCATGTTGGGTTTGGGAAAACAAGTAATGTTTTCAGGACACAGATAGCTAAGAAAACACACCTTGCATTAATTAGTGAACTGCTCACGTGCTACACAATGAATCACATCTACTTTTCCATTTCCGAAAATGAAATTATCTAATGAATTGGATGCATGAAGATGAAAACTGACTTTTAATTCATTTATTCAGAGTATTAAAATGTTTAATAATTAGCCTGCAATACACTATTGTGAGGCAAACAAAACCTTTTGTTCAGTTAGTTCAGTGTTCTGCTGTAGTGTTTAGATGTAGAAACTGAGTTCCTGGTCACTGGGAACTGATTCTCTGGGAAGCTGGATGTGGTCTGGATTCTGCAAGTAAGCTCTACCCCATGGCGGAGAGTCACAGTGAGATGGACGAGGAGATGCTAAGCCGGTGCCACCTGTGCCCACTGCTGTCATTATGTATGAGAAAGAAAGACAAGTCTCGGGTCCTCAGACAGGCAGACAAAGGCCTCCGTCACAGTTCTCACCCACAACGCTTGTTCCTCCTAACACTGCATCATCTCCCTTCCCCTTCTTGAGTCCACTACTAGGTTCCTCTGGCAAAGCAGAGGGAAAGAGGACCAGATAAAGCCTTCTGATAAAACTGGATAACTCAAAGATTTAGGTCAAGAGACACTTTCAACAGGAACATATCAACAAAATTGATATGACAGGAGAAATACCCTGCTAAAGAGAATGGAATCATTGCACACATCTGTAAACTTGTTCTCCATAAATTACAATTTGAGCCACTGTGGATGAACAATGTAGAGACAGGTAACTGTAGCATCTGTGTGCTTTTAGTGAATAGGCTGCTGAGGCAAGAACACTGTCCTTTTGTCAAGAGTCATTCTAAACCTTAAAACAGTGGTTCTCAAACTTCCTAATGCTGCGATCCTTTAACACAATTTCTTGTGCTAGTCTCCAACCATAAAGTTATTTTGTTGCTATGTTGTAACTGTAATTTTGCTACTGTTATGAATCATAATGTAAATATCTGATAAGCAGTATATCTGACATATGATCCCTGTGAAAAGGTCATTTTACCCCCAAAGGGGCTACAATTTACAGGTTAAGCACAGCAAGAATATATCAGAAAATTTAGAGCTGTGTCGACCGGCTTTTCTGTGGCAGAAACAGCTCTCAGCTCCCATGATCAGAGTCGGCTGTCCTCAGAGCTTTGCAACACATGGGAAGCCTAAATTCAGCCCCGTCTGGAAGAGGAGGGTTTGTTGAAGAAGAATCATGAGGTCTAGTGGTCCTCACTACAAGGCCCAGGTAACTGGGAATTAGTAAACACCATTAGATAAATACTCTGCAGATTAGTGGTTTCAACTCTCCAGTTAAGGGACAGACTATCAGAATGGATAAAAGCCAGGGTCCATCTATTTGTTGCCTCCAAGAAATGTCGTCACCATCCACGACAGAGGACACTTGGGTAGAAGGACGGAAACAAATATTCAAAGCAAATGGGCCGAGAGGCAAGCAGGTGCTCCCTGAGCAAACCACAACTTGCTAGAAGAGATAAAGGTCACGCCATACTGACTGAGAGAACATCAGGAGGACATTATAATTTTAAGCATGGAAAATGGAAACACCCAATTTCTAAAAACAGACGTCACTAGATGTAAAATCACAGACTCATCTCAACACTGTATTAATGAATAACTTCCATACCCTAGTTGCACCAGTGGGTCATCTCAACAAACAGAGAAATGTCTGAGTGAAGAACATCAGAGAGCAAATGGTCCTAACAGATACTCGATTCCAAACAGCACAGCATATACATTTTTCTCAGCAGCCCATGCAACCTTCTTTTAAAGAAACCTTCTATTAGGACAGAGAGCAAGTCTCAAAAAAAATAGAAAAATTGAAATAACTTCTTTTTTTTTCCAGACAGGATTTTTCTATGTAGTTTTGGTGCCTGTCTTGGATCTCCTCTGTAGACCAGGCTGGCCTCAAACTCACAGAGATCCACCTGTCTCTGTCTCCCGAGTGCTGGGATTAAAGGTGTGTGCCACCACCACCTGGCTGAAATAACTTCTTGTATTTTATATGATCACAATAAAATAAAGCTAAAAACCACCACCAACAAAAAAACCAAACTTCAGAAAGTAACAAAACTCATGGAGGTTGAACAACGCAATGAATTCGGATCTAGTCCTGAACACTTGGAAGTTTCCTTCTAAATCCTAATAGTTCATCATTTGCAAAATGGGGATGGAGATGGTTCTCTTACCTAAATGTTATAAGAAGTAAATGAAAATCATGGGAAAGTCTAGCATGGCCTCAGACCCAGAACTTAGGGAATGCCAGCCTCCCTTTCCATTCAGTTCTATCCACAGTTATTTCACAATCCAACTGTGCTCTCTAAGTGACAGTCACATCTTGCTACTGAGTTTGTAAGACAATTCTTGTAAATTCTGTTAAGAGTTCAATGTATGCTCACTTTCGGGTACTCTGAGCAGTTTATTATCCAAGGAAATAACAGAAACATTTATATACTGAAGTGTGCCCTAGGCAGTGCTGTGTGTGTGTGTGTGTGTGTGTGTGTGTGTGTGTGTGTGTGTGTATCCGTGTGGAGCCAGAAGTCTACATTAGGATCTTCCTCAATCTTTAATTCCTGCCTTTTAATTTTTGAGACAGAGTCTTTCCCCGAATCTGGAGCTCACCATTGGGTAAGAATGGGTAGCCAGCAAGCCCCAGGCATCCTCCAGTCTCCACATCCTCTTTTACTGGTGCATGGTGCTGTATCCATTTTATGTGGGTGCCAAGGATCAAACTCGGATCTTCATGCTTGCCCGGCAAGCATTTTACTGACTGAGCTATCTCCCTAGATTGCAGAATCAGGACTCTTAATTCATCCGCATATTCTCTTCACAGTATAAGACTGCCTTTCGATATGCTTGGGATTTTAATGTCGTTTTGCTTTTTTATTTTTTATTTATTTAATTTTTGGTCTCCTGCTGTACTGCAAACTTCTCCACCATATTTGAAGTCAGAAAATCTGAGGAATGGTTATGCTGAGAACATCTCCAGTTGCAGCTTACCGTGGACACGACAACTGGAAATCAGTTTGCTATGGTTCCCTTGTGCTCCAACTCCACTTCTCACATCACAGCTCGGGCATGTGGGAAGAGCCAGTAGAACGAGTATCCCCAGCTCTCTTGTTTTGGGATCCTGTTAAAGCCCAAAGCTGCAGCATTGGAACCCTGGGGCCGGGACCAGCTTCCTGACCCAGGTTTCTGAGCTGGTGCCCCAGTGAGGGAAGATATTAGGAACAGTTACTAACAACATAATAGTCTAAAAGTCTCAGGTGTCATTTCAAATCTCATGCTAGTAAAACCTTTCTTCATCTAAATCTCCTTTCAGCTGAGGTTAATGGTACCCTCTCTCCAGGCTATGATAAGGTTAGAGAAACAGGATGTATGGACTTCCTAGCATGATGTCAGGCTCCCTGTTAGGACCACAGTTTCCAGGGGAGTCTGCATCTGGGCTCCAGCTGTGCCCAGCAGACGGCATGGCACATGGGAAGACGTGACCAATGTCTGACACATCTTCCTTAGCCTCTTGCATGCTGCAGGCATTTGTTCAGCCCCATGCCCTGAAGCCTGTCATCACTACACCATGACAGCTGGTCCCTCAGCCAGACAGCTCTGACAGAAAAAACTCTGACACATGGCACCACTTTCTCTCACCCTTTAGTCTCAGTCATACCATCCAAGGTCACACAGTACATTTTCTGCCTCCTTTTGGGTTTCATGATAAAATGCATGCACATATTTTTCATTGTTGGCAAAAATCAAACCAAATCAATCAATCAATCAATCAATCCATCAATCAATCAATCAAACAAACAAAAAACCCTGAAGAAAACTAAAAACTTTCGGCATACAGAAGGGAAATTTATTTCCCATGGCCACCACCTCTTCACTCGACACCCCACCTGCCTCACTCTGTCATTTGGACCTCTCTGCCATCCCCAGCCTCATGCAGGGCTCTGATCTTGAGATCTGTGGTGAATGGGACAGCAAGTGTTTAAGATAACACATGGCTGGATTGAAAATCCTGACTGTGTGGTGCAGAGTAGAGAACAAGCCTGCAGAAACCACAACTTCCTCCACCCACCTATCTGCCCAAACTGCCAGAGGAAATGAAATGAAGGGTCCAGAATTGGACATGGGAACAGGTCATGAACTTAAGGAATCTGAACCCACTGGACTACAGCTAGCCCCATGTTGGTCCCAACTGAAACTCCTTGTTTCTTAAAGGTGAAAAGTTAAGACTGAGGAAAATCTTAAGAGGTGGAGTTGTTGTGCCATGGAAAGTTGTGACAGAAGGGGCTGGGACCGTAACAAGAGCAAAAGAAGTGGGTGAAGTAACTGAATTGCTGAGCACGGGTGCCCGGCCCAAGGGCGTAACAGGCGTCTGAGACTCCTTAAAGGGCGGAAGCTTGGGGTGAGACAAGGTAGAGCTGATCTTAACTTCAGACAGCTAAATCAGACCTCTTGGCATCCAGAATCACCTGAGGGTGTATCTGAAGGTGAACCTGAGCTGGTGCAGCACAGACTTGCATGCCAGGAAGCACTCTATCTGTGCTGGAGGAATTCCTGGGCCAGGCTTTTCTGGACATCAGGAGCCACCTCTCACAGTATCAGGACAGCTGCAATAAACATATTTCTGTACTGGCAAAAAGAAAACAGTTAACGAGAAGTATATGTTATGCTTCGTTAACTCTGTGGATGGACGCCAGTCACAGTGGGTCTGTATTGAGCCACCTGACTGCATGGGGCTTCTCTGGATATGAGACACAGAAATCCCTCCATCCACACATACACTTAGGTGATTTTCAATTCAATGGAAGGTCTCACACATTATCCAACAGGGTGGATATGGCAAATCTCTTACTGAGAAGAATTGAGAAAGTGTACTTATCTGAGAATCTGCAGATGGCCTTTGGTTCCATGAGCTGAATATTCATCTAATTAGAAGTCCGGTTGAAATTTCTGAGCATTAAACAGCAGAGCAGAAGAGTCAACCAGAGCCTTCAAAGGGCAAGAGCATGATGATGGTGGTGGTGGTGGTGGTGATGATTATAGTTCTCAATAATTGAATAGTTATTGTGTTTATTTTATATTATTATGATTATCATTAATTGCATATACATTATGACCCTATACTGTATTATCTGAAGTCCCCACACAGCTAGAGAAGTAGCTGTCAGTCTTTGTTTGGTTCCTTTCAGCTAAGCCAAGAGTTTTAGGAAGGTTAAGGAACTTGTTCCTAATCACAAGTACGGGGTTAGTAACAGAGCAGGGTAACCGATTGTTGTCCCCAGTGGGAAGACTTTTCAGAACAAAGGGAAGTAACATCATTACAGATTCAAGGTAAACAGCATTCCTTACTTTAAAACAATAATCATATTTTAAAGGCTATAATCAAATATTGTTTGCAAGGGGTGGGGTGGGAGTGTGGTGAGAACCAAGACGGGATCTACCCTTGGGAACTGCTATCGATCGGATTCTCTGGATTCTGTGTCTTATTAACTTAATGCACCAACACCCAGGAAAACCAAAGCAGGCTGAGCTCTATAAGACTACAATTAAAATCCCTTGGCTTTGCATTTCAGAGCTAGGGTTCTAGTGGTCTTTGCATCTGGAACAGAAAACTCTGTAAAAAAAAATTTTTTTTATTTTAAATTTTACCAAATTCGAAAACTCCCTAAATTTACAAAGTGGTCAACTGTCATAAAAGAGCAACAAAAACTGGCAACAGAGGTTGAGTGCAGTGTCTTCTTTCCTGCAGGATTTCAGCCTGAGTATGCACTCTCTATAAAGCATCCCCCTGCCCACCCCCACTTGCCTTCCTTCTCTATCTGTTCAACTGTGGTTAGGAAAGTGGAAAAGTCTAAGGCAGGACATGAGGATTTGGATGTGAGTACTGACGGCTGTCATCAGACCAGACAAGATGAATAAGCAGACAAATCAGAAGGCAAAGCCGGAGAAACATCATAGCATGTGTGTGGGGGGAGAGGGGCAGAGGTGAAGTCAGAGCTCAGCAATATTTCCTCCCTACAGGAGCTGCCTATCCCCTGTAAAATTATAAATGCCTCGATTGCTCCTGGAACCAGTAGGTGCACTGTATATTTCCTCACTTCACCCGACTCTGCCATCCTCACTGAAAACGTCAAAGCACCAGATAAACAAAAAGAATGCCGACCTCAGATTTTCTCTCCATGAAGCACCACACTTGCTTATTAATCTGAAGCCTCCAGAGCTATTAATGTGCATTGTGAAAATGCAATTCTAACATGATTACATAAGTTTCTTGAGGCAATTTTGCTGATGGTGCATTTAAACTCAAGCAATCAGAACATCTTGCAGGGGAAGAAACTTTAATAGTATTAATTAAAGCCATGTCAGCAGCAAGCAAATCCTGTGAGTGGCTTTTCTGGTCATTTTCCATGCAGTCTCTCTGTTTAGATGAATCCCAGGGCTCTTTCTGTTCCAAGGCTTGGAACAGCATTTTTCTAGTCAGGCTGTGAACACTCCTCATTGAGTTTTATATTTTTAAGAAAAAAACTTTGAATATTGTAATATTATTCCATTAGGCTATAGTAATTGTACACAGTAGGTACACTGCAGCCTTCCCATACATGCATATAGTATATTTTGTCATAGCCACCCCACTACCCTCTCTGTCCCCCTCCCATTCCCTCTGAACACCTCTTCCCTTCTACCGTCTTCTCTCATGTTTGTGGTTGTGGTTGTGATCCAGTGAGTTTCATCAGGGTTACTAAAGGAGTGTGGATGAGGGGTTATTTATAGGTGCTTAAGACCCTTTCCAGCCTGTGGCTACATCAGTAGGAAAGTGTCCTCCCTTCCCCCAACACAGTGTTGTAATATTTTATGTTTAACAACTGGCTTGGGGAGATTCAATGAATGGCAAAGTCCAGAAATGCAAAGGACAGAAGAGTAGTTTTAAAAGCCATCTCCTATCCCGCACCCAGGTAGGAACACTGTTACTACTTTCCAATGTTTCTTAGTCTTCTGTTGTTGCTGTTGTTGTTTCGGTGGGACTTTAGAATCGCTTGTTTACCTTTTCTTGCATCTGTTCACTGCACTTCCTGTTGTGTTAAGGGAAAGTATTTTCACACCAGTATACATTGTAGCTGGATATACCAACTCCTTACACTCCCAGGTCCCCAGCCTCCCCCCCATTAGTCTTCTTTGTTTTCCTAGACAGTTTCCCTCTAATTTTCATGCCATGATTTTAAGTGTCTATATAAAATCTAGGAACCACGCAGGCAACCCTTTCTCTTTTTTGCATGTTTGAAAAACAGTTGGATCTTTCCAAATGTCTGTCATGCCTTTGTTTTCCTGTCACATGTTGTGAGCATATTTTTCACGTTGCTGTAAACTGTCAGCACAGGCTTCTGCAGCACATAGTATTCCGTAAAAAACTATCCACTAGAAATGATTTCCTTTTTTAAAAACTTGAATAAAGGCAAACCAAATGCCAAGCAATCCACCAAGTATTCACTTTTTAAAGTTGCAGAGCTGTGGTTGGAACCAGGGCTTCTGGCATGCTAGGCAGGTACTCTGCCACTGTGTTCCACTCCAGCCCCGTGTTCCTTTTATGTAGCACAACAGAGTGGCCTTGCGCCCTAAGTCACCTGGACTAACGCTGGGTTGACACACAGAGCTGGGAGCATTTGGCTTTGTTACTAAGCATAAGCAAAGAAGTTGCTGCAGTACAAGACAGCAACTCTTAAAGACAAGAGGGATCAGAAGTCTCTTCTCCTTCAAGCAGGTGGTATCTTCATTCATCTTGTGATCATGGAGAAGCAGAACAAGCATTAATTCAACTCTGCTAGGAGCTGGAGATTTCTAAGTGTCAGGAATAGAACAAATAAGCAGTTTCTGCTCAGATTTGCTGGTGATATTGGATCAGCCTTCACAACTGGCTCACCTTCAGCTGGCTTCAGACTATCCCCGTTTTGGTGGAGACCAACTCACCTACCATTTCATTGGTCAGTCTCTTCCCGATTACCTTCCCCAGGCTTTTCAGAGTCCGTTGTAAATGGTACCATGGAGCTGTCTGTGGCTGAGACAGTGTGGTACCAGACTACCCATTGTCACTGAACTTTCCTGGTCAGTGACATGACACTGAAGCCCCTACTTTCTGGTGACCAGGCTGACTTTCAGTCATTTCCTTTGTCCCGTGGGTGATGGGTCCCAGCATGCTTCAGTGAAACATGCTGGATAATTAGTACACCTGTATTAAAAGTAAATTTTCCTTTTCATTTCCAGACGCTTTAAAAAAGTCAGTGTCATCTACTGAAGGACTGCTGCACCATGGGGCAGATTCAGAAGTAGGGAATGAGCTGAGCTGTTCGGTCCTTTCAGTCTAGCTGAAATCACCTAACAGACAAAAGAGTCGGATAAGGTACCCCAGCTTTCTGTGTAAGTACCAAGTGGACAGAGGCAGGGGACCTGCTGTGCAGGGTACACACTTAAAGAACTCCTGGCTAAGAGGAAGGTGGGGTGGGGAAGGTTTGGGGAAAGCTAGCTAGTGCTTTGACTCCAAACAACTCAAGAAAAGGCTCGCAGAGAGTCAGTGCCATGGGTATCAGACTATGAGTCCTGCTGGCCTTTTTTCACTTAAGAAGATGCCCAGTGAGTGTGTTTCTTTGACCCAACCAAATGTCAAAGCAGAAGAACACCCTTTGGATATTCCCTAAAGACATTTCTCCTTTCCCCATCTCGGGCTCTGTATGATCAGATTGTTAAGGACACCCTGGAAAATATGTATGTGCTTGATGCTTATTTTCCTTTGCCACTCTTAGAAGTCAGTGGCATGTTTCAGACATTTGCATTAGTGCATATAAAGTATACAGAACAGTGAGTTTCATCATGGACATTAGCGTTAGTAATTCTGAGATTGACAGTCAGGGCTAAGCTTCCCAGGTTTCACTCAGTTTTGTCAATACTGCTTTTCCCCAGTAACGTGCTTTGTAGGCAGCAGAATCAATGGCTCTATTTCCCAAGAACAAGTTCTCTCCATTTCCCCCCATTTGACTAGATTCTGGGCAAAGGAATACAAACAAAAGGACTCCATGGACCTCTACAGGGACAGGCTGCCTGCCCTCCCTGCCTTTCTTCCTGACTTCCTGCAGTTCATGGTGATGGATATGGGACCTGCAGATATAGAAATGGGTACTAGGACTTCTTCAGAGGCACACACAGAGAGAGAGAGAGCTGGGAAGGACTTGTGCCCCTGATTTCTGTTGAGCCTCCTGACCAGCCTGCAGGGTGTAGCCCTAGATTCAAATGAGACAAAGATAAACATGGAGCCAGTGTAAGGCCCTTCGTTGTGCATTAATTACATAGGTGAACATATACGTGTTAAGAGCAGGAATGGAGTTTGCACCATGTGGTCCACAGCAGGTGCTCACACTGATGGGTGAAACAAAACCAGAGAAAACAAAGTGCTTCAATTCTGTTCAGAGCTACTTTTATTTAAGATTTCACTGCCAAAGCCCTTCCATTTATTCATATGCAGATGTAACCAGAGAGGTTTATACTGCTCAAAAAATATTCGTGATCAATTTAACATCAAAAGATCCCATTTTGCTTTGTTTTCAGAAGCAAGACAGCTGTACGGCTCGCAAGGCTTTCTAGCTTCCTTGGTGCTGGGAGGGACACCTTTTCTCAGAAAGAAGACTCTTCAGCAATGGAGGGGCTGTCGTGTGCTGGGGGAGAGGGTTCCCTGCAATTCAGGGAAAGATGAACAGGCAAACAGCATCTCTGACAGATAGAGCAGGAACCTGGAAGCCACTGTGTAGTCAGCACAGGAGTAGAAGAGCTGATGGGAACCAGGGTCAGCTAACAGGAGCAAGAAAGAAGGACACCACCTGGTAGCTGACTAAAGAAGCTCATGGCAAGGATTTCAGAACACCCCCAGCGATGAAGTCTTGTGCTTAGACACACCCTTTCACCTATAACACGTTACTCTGGGAAAATCATGCATGGTATTAACTCTTACTTCTCTCACCCTATTGTTGATTCTATAAATCTCAGAGTGGGTGGGAAGACAGATGTCATCAGATGACTGGAGACCCTGTTAAGTCTCAGAATAGTGGGTATCTTAACTATTTAAGCTGTAGGAGGGCAAGTCCAGGAATTAACTGCTGGTGGAAACAGAACCCGGGTGTGAACAAAGGAGCTGCAGGCCTCCTAGAATGAGAAGTGAGCTTAGGAAAATAAGCTACTTTATTTTTCTAGTATAATTTATCTTTAGTCCAATTATGAGTAAAATATAGACATATTTGTGTACAAACTCAGAAAGAGGACAATGCATTCTTCATTTTTATTTGTGTCTTGTGTTCCAAGGGAACCCTCCACCTGCTCTAGTCCATAATTCAGAACTCAGCTTCTTCCAAGGAGCCGTGGGGCTGGGAGGGGACTGGAAGGTGGCAGGAGGTGACACAGGACTTTGCTTTGGCCAAGTTAGACCTCTTCCCTTGCTTTCATTGGCTTTTTGTTTCTAACTTCAAGAAAGCTTTTTTTAAAATTCCCATGGGTGCCCAGGAATGTGAAGTAACTTCTAGAAGTATTCAAATGCAGCAGAATGCACTGTTGCTCAGTTTTCTTGGTGACTTAAGGGAGGGAGCTGGCAAAGGAAGAACTTGGGCTTTGTAGGCAGGCATGCACCATATTCCCCCCTCGGGGGAGGGGAGGACAGGGGCTCGTGTAGCACAAGCTAGCCTCTAACTATGCCCATGAGCTCCTGATCCTCTTGCCTCTATCCCAGAATTCTGAGTGTTCCCCACCATTTTAGCTATCAACTTATGACAGCCCAGAATCACCCAAGAAGAGAGATTCAATGAGAAGTTATCCAGATCAGGGTGGTCCGTGAGTACGACTGTGCGGAGTTGTCTCCACTGGTAATTGAGACAGAAACACCCACCCCACTATGGGTGGCACCATTCCCTCGGCTGGACTAGAAGCCATCTAAGAGTAAAGGGAGCTAGCAAGCAAGCAATCAGGCAGCATGGTGACCTCATTTTTGTCTGCTCTCCCCTGTGGCTGTGGTGTGACGAGCTGTTTCAGGTTCCTGCCTTGACTTTTCAATAATGACGCACTGTCACATGGAATCTTGGACCTTTCCTCCTTGATGCTGCTTTTCAGCAGGCACAGACATGAAAGCACAACATGCCATTTACATGGTGCAGGGGTGGATCCAGAGCTGCAAGCATTCCAGGCAAGCAACCAACTGAGCTGCACCCCAGTCCTCAGTGTGACTCTTCTGCAGGTGCTCAAACCTGCTGAGAATGTTTTCCCCTTGAAAACCAGCACAATGACAATAATAATAACTAATCACATCTCTTCTGTGGTCTGACACATGTAAGAGCTCAACCAGTATAATGCCCACAGCTTTCATTCGCCCCCCCCTCTTCTCATCAGAAAGTGACTCTGTTGGACATGGGGCATAGGTGAGGGTTAAAGCTTGACTCACTTAACTTCATAATCTTACCTACATGCTTAGAAAATGATTTCTACAGAACATGTCACCTAAAAGCCCCAAACCTCTTTCCTTGACTCTTGTTCTAGCGTCTAGCCACCCCACAAATTTATATTAACCTTTCTCAAAAAAAACAAAAAAAAAAAACAGAGAAAAGAAAAAAGAAAAAAAAGTGAATTTCTTCTGATAGGCTAGAAGATAGTCCAAATCTACTTTGTACTATCTCAGAGGCAGACTTCTAAAAAGATTTTATTTTTAATTATGTACGTGTGTGCGCGCGCGTGCAATGCCCACAGAATCCAGAAGAGGGCGCTGGAACCCCTGGAGCTGGAGTCACAAGTGGTTGTGAGCTGTCATGTGGTGCTGGGAACTGAACTCTGGTCCTCTGCATGAGCAGCATTTGCTCTTAACTTCTGTGCCATCTCTCCAGTCCCTGAGCAGAAGTAGATTTCCAAATAAGGAAGGATTATAGGAACTAACCTGTGGTTACTAACCATTGACAGATGTAGCCTGATAAAATGACTTCACTGACGGAGCTCTGGTTCTCTTCAAAACTCTGCGAAGTGATTCTTAGTGGCACTGGCTATATAAGAGAGTCCTTTTCTTTGACACCTCGTTGAAGCTAATTGGATTCATGTTTTGAGAGATGTTATGTGACTTTTCTGCTGACTCATGAATGAATGTATACATATGTGTATATACATCATATATGTATACATATATACATACATACATACATACATACATACATATGTTAAATGCAGCTCTATTAATAAATTTAACCAGGAAGGTGTTTGTGTAGACTTGGAGGGAGGATACATGCTGTATGTTGTTGTATGAAATTTCTCAGTTGCTAAATAACTACCAGAAGCCTCAGGATAAATTTGGCTTTTCTGTGAACTGTGTCAAAACAAACAAGAGGAATGGGAACCGTGTCGTACACTGTGTCTTCAGGAATATCCTTTACAATGCAAACTTCTTGAGGCAATTGAAAGCCACAGGTATGTCAGTCACTCGAAAAGAATTCTGTTTCTTTCTGTCACTTACAGATTCATGAAATAATTCTCACCTCTGATGCTACCGATGGAAAAGTAATATGAGTGTGTGTGTGTGTGTGTGTGTGTGTGTGTGTGAGAGAGAGAGAGAGAGAGAGAGAGAGAGAGAGAGAGAGAGAGAGAGAGAGAGA
>CABHPR010148921.1:61640-81649 GCA_902168415.1 Peromyscus melanophrys | reverse complement strand
CCCCCCCCCCCCCGTTTGTTTTTAAGTAGATATTTCAATTCCACTTTTGGGGTGGCTTTTTTGATAGACCTCTGTTTACGTTAAAGCAGCCAGTAGGGTCAGGTGTGGAGGTGATGTAAGCACCATTAGAAAGGAGTTTGTGCATGATATGAAACAAGTCCAGAGTTGACAGCTGTTGGGGAATTTAGGTCTCACTGATTGTCACCATCTTGAAACAAACAAACAAAAAAGGTGGCCAGCCCAGCGTGACCATCCTGATTGCTTTCTGATGTGGACAACGTGATGCTCGTGACGATTATTTACTGATTCTAAAGAGTTTAGAATGCCACTTCTCTGGGAAGGTATTCTGGCCTCCAGCTACTTTGTTTGGTTTGGTTTACTTTTGTTTCTGTTCTCTTTTCTGACACAGGATTGGTTTTTTGTTTGTTTGTTTGTTTTTTGCCCATCAGTTTGGCCTTAAAGTCTGCATCCTTCTGCCTCAGCCTACTGACTGGTGGGTGGGATTACAGGCCTGCCCCACCTCGCAGGCCTCTGTAGGGTCCGCCCCACTTCTCATAAATCTCTTGATTATCTGTTCAACTTAAAGACATCACCCTGGCTACCTACATGCCAAGAAAGTGTCACCAACACCTAAGTATCCTTAGAGAGGGTCATAAAATTCTAAATAATATTAGCAAAAAGTGAAGGTTTAGGAATGGCCTGTATGCCTGGGGAGAGTGATAGAGACTAAGAAAGGCCGGTAAAAGCAGGTGAATCACTGCCCTCAGTGTTGTTTTCCTAGAGTCTCACGGAGTAGTTACTGTATTCAGTTAATTGATTTATTTGTTTCACTGTGTTGTCCAAGCTGGCCCTGAAGTCCTGGGCACACACTGTCTCAGCCTCCGTAATAGTCGAAACAGCAGGCATGCGCCCCTGTGTTCAGCTTCATTCATTACCCTTTTTAGGCTTTTATAGTCTCGAAAAGTCTATCCTAAGACTTGCTTTCTTATGCTTAAGGGAAAAAAAAAACCCTAATAATGTATAATTTCTCCCACAATTGAATATCACATGAAATAATTATAACCTGTATTTAACTGAACAACTACTTCAGACTTTTTTTTTAATCATTTATTAGACTAAAGTAATTAAGAAGCACCACTCTCCACCCCCACAGTTGGACTAATGCTTAATGGCAGTCTTCTGCCTCAGCCTCCAGAGTGCTGTGATTACAGGCATATACCATCAGGCTGGCCAATAAAGCCTTTCTTAAATGTAATTTTTTTAACTTTGAAACTTTGAAGTTAGTTTTAGCTCTTGAACAGGTTTTACAACGTTGAAAGCACATGTTAAATATTATCTAATTTTCCCCTCAAAGAGTTATTTGGTATTCCTCCTTTTATATAAAAATCCCTTTTTTAAAGGTTTACCTCAGCATTCCCCCTAACTAAGAATAGAAATAGCTGCTGCTTCTCCTCCTCCTCCTCCTTCTCCTTCTTCTTTATTTTATTTATTTATTTATTTATTTTTGGTTTTTCGAGACAGGATTTCTCTGTGTAGTTTTGAGTTTTGGTGTCTGTCCTGGATCTCGCTCTGTAGACCAGGCTGGCCTCGAACTCACAGAGATCCTCCTGGCTCTGCCTCCCAAGTGCTGGGATTAAATGTGCCACTGCCACTCGGCAGAAATAGCTTCTTTTAGTGTCAGAAAAAGAGGCAATTCTTTTCAGATGTTTTGTCTACTTTAGTAAATCAAGAGCAAAAATGTTAATGCTTTAAAAATATGAAATGTTACTCTCTGGGCATGTTTGAGAAGCCAGGACATTATCTTTTATGTTTGTTTCTTATTACAAAAATAGTGTGTTCTGTTAAAAAAAATAGAAACAGTACAAAAAATATACCATTGGGCGGAGTGTGGTTTTGCAGGCCTTTAATCTGAGCCCTGCAGAGGCAGAGGCAGCCAGATCTCTTTTGAGTTTGACACCATCTTTATCCACATAGTGAGGTCCAGGCCAACCAGAGCTACAAAGTGACACTGTGTCTCAAAAAAGAAAAAATAGGGTTCACACACACACACAAAGTCATAGTTATAATTGACCTGTTCCCTTGCCAGCAGGGAATCATTTCCCTTTTGGGGGATGTAATTGGCAATACTAATAGAAAAATAATTGAAACCTGGCCTCATACTCCTTCGAAAAGCTTAGCAGTAGGTTTACACCCTTCACCCAAGTGTAGAAACCCTGTAGAGATCCTCTTGTCCCCTACACATCTAGCCTTTTCTGTATCAGCCTCTCATTGGTCAGCAAAGCCAGCTTGTCCCAGAGGCTCTCCCTGCAGCCAGGGTGATAAGAATGTTTTTTGTGGCCAGGCTTGTGTTTCTTTCTTACCATGGACTAGGGCCAGGGGAAACAAGGTCTCAAACCACACAAATGAATGGTGGGGAATTAAGTCTCTAGAGGAAAAGAGACTGAGGTACTATGTCCCGCTGCAGGCAGGAGGGTTGTATGAATGTGGAAGCAATAGATATTCACAAGTGTTTGTATTTTAACTGAAGGGGTCTGGTTTTCCTTTGCAATATAAATTACTTGTGTTTGTTGTTTTTGCCTTGATTTTTGCTTTCTAAAACATCTATTATTAACTTAGAGAATCTGAAATTTGTGCCCCTCCGTTGCATATATGTGTTTTGTTGTTACTTGTATGGCATCTTTGCTCTGGAGTATTTGTTTGTTTGGCTTTTTTACATTTATTTGTTTTTATTTTATGTGTATGGGTATTTTGCCTACATGTATATCTGTGCACCATGTATGTGCCTAGTGCCTACAGAGTCCAGAAGAGGGCATCAGATCTCCTAGAACTGGAGTTACAAGTAGTTGTGAGCCACCATGTGGGTGCTGGGTACTGAACCCAGATCCTTTATAAAAGCAACAAGTGCTCTTAACTAGTGAGCCATCTTTCCAGCCCCAATTATTTGGGTTTTATAACCTATAATATATTGTAAAATTGACCAGTTTGTCAAAATTTCTTTTATCTTAGCACATACTCTATTGCTGAGGTACAACTTATGTGCCAAACTCAATCATTATTGGTACTTTTTGTATTATAGGTTAACTTGACTAAGTAACTACAGCTTATGAATAGAGAATAAAAATGTTTTAAATGCCTGAAAATCGGTGATCAATAAGATTAAATTCTAGGTTCTCTTCATTATTTTGCTTAAAAGTCTCTTGGTACAGAGACTGCTTTATGTTGAGCGTTGCATGGAAAATAAACACTATAACTCACTATTTACTGTCAACTGGATATTAACTTTAAAACTAGTTAACATTAGTGTCTTGTTTTCTGTCTTTGTTGTAATGATTCATTATATTTTAAGAGGGACTATAATTAAAACAGTCTGCTGTTTACTGTCTTGTTTGAATGGGAAGATGTCAGCAGCTCAGTTGAGTGGCCGCTAGCTGCTGAATGAGCTGCTGATCCTGGGGGCAGAGGTTCCGATGAGGTCTGTTCTAACTCCACCTCCATCACTTCTTGATGGTGAGCGGATAATCCCTCTGAACCTGAGTCTGTCTTATTGCACGTGGGAGTGATCATGTCTTTCTCTTGTGTGGACAAGGTTAATTAATACATAGCAGGTACATGGGATGTGCAAAGTTCTAATCACATGTCATTTTAATAATAGCAGAAATAATGTCTTAAGTGATTTTATTTTTCTAATTTGCCTCAAGGGGGGGGAGAGAGAGCAAGAGCGAGAGCGAGAGCGAGAGCGAGAGCGAATGATTAAAATATACAGATGCCTAAGCAATGAATTAATTAGATTGCTCTTCAAACTGTCTTGATTTTAAGGTGCTTGAGTTTCATCTTACATACATGTCAGTAAAATGGGAGACTTTGCTAAACTGTACTTATGAAGAAAGTGCTCAGGTGTTTGAAGAATACCTATCCAAAAGTGGTCGCTGCCGGGCCAGTTTAAAGAGGCTTTCAATTTTTTAATTTACATTTATCTATATGTGTGTATGTTTGTCAGCATGCCTACCCATACACCCGTGAAGAAGAAGTGATGCTTTCACAACAAGCTATGCTAGATACTTGCAGGTAGAAGGGATAACAGCATAAAATATAACCCTAAAAAATAAAAGACAACAATGGAATTGGAGAACTGTGAGAAGTGATTAGCTTTAAATACAGTTAGTGATCTGGCATTGGGAAGTTAAATATTGCCACATATAGAGGTATGTTAACTCAGTTTTATTTCCTGTGCTAAAACTAGCAAGTTCAAAGTGAGTTTTACTGTTTGAAATCACACTGGCTGCTTCCAGAGGTCCTGAGTTCATTTCTCATAGAGGAAACCATAGTTTAAAACCACATAGAGGCTCACAACTGTCTGTATCCCTTATTTCCAGGGGATCCAGCATCTTCTGACTTCCCTGGGTACCAGGCGTGCACAACAGACAGACATGCAGGAAAGACACCCATACTCACCAATAAAAATATTTTTTTTAGTAAAATAAAATAAAATTTATATTTTTTTTTTTTTTTTTAAGACAAGGCCTCTGTAGCCTCGACTGGCCTCAAACTCCAAGCAATCCCTGTCTCAACCTCCTAAGTGCTAAGATTACAGGTGTGGTCCCAAATGTGGAGATGCAATGGAGGCTTTAGGGTATGTGAAGCATAGTGCTATATGTGAAGCCTAGTGATTAGGACAGTGGATTGATGAGACGGCTCACCAGGTAAAAGCACTTCCTGTGCAAAATTGCTGATGTCCTGGCTTCCGTCCCGTGGTGGAGGAAGAGAACCAAATCCTGAGAGTGCAACACACACACACACACACACACACACACACACACACACATTCACACACACATACACACATTCACACACACACAACTCTCTCTCTCTCACACACACACACACACACATACACACATTCACACACACACAACTCTCTTTCTCTCTCTCACACACACACACACACATACACACATTCACACACACACAACTCTCCCTCTCTCTCTCTCTCTCTCTCTCTCTCTCTCTCTCTCTCTCTCTCTCACACACACACACACACACACACATTCACACACACACAACTCTCTCTCTCTCTCTCTCACACACACACATACACACACACACTCTCACACACACTCACACTCTCAGACACACACACTCTCACTCACACACACACACTGTCACACACATGTACACACTCACACTGAAACAAAAACTTAATAGTGCAGCACCTCCTGGATGAAAGGAACACACTGCTGCCATTTACTGATGTCTGCACTCCGATGCCCTCAAGTGAAGTGGGAGACCCAGCCCTGTAGCTACTGAGGAACAAGTAGGAGAACGGATGCCAGGCACTTAGTGCACAGTGCCCTCGCAGTAGTGCTCATTAAATGCTGGCATCAAGCACTTTGGGCTGCCAGTTGTCTTGTTAGAAGGAAGGACTGTAGAAAGTGGGACGTTTGTGATCTTGACTGAGACTCAGATCTCGTGTAGAACCATCAAGGGCTATAAAGTGCTGTGGCTCTGTCCGTCCTGGAGTCTGTGGGCGTCTGCTGGAAACAGGACTTCCGAAAGGTGACAATCTGGATGGCTGCTGGGAAAGGCTCTTTTTGCTAACTCTAAGCCGTGTCTCTGGAACCAAAGAAAGCGCACAGCTGTTCTTAAAACTGGAGATATTCATGCCCAAGATGAAACAGAATTCTGCTTGGGCAAGAAGTATGCTCATGTCTATAAAATAGAAAACCACAGAGCGACTCCTGGTGGAAAATGGGTCAAAACCAGAATGATCTGGAGAGAGCTAACCAGGCCCATGGAAACAGTGGCTCATACATTAGAATATATTAAGAGCGTATTACTAATTTGAATTTGTGATAATTGCCTTACAGTTATAAAGGACAATATTATAAAGATATCTTGGGGCGAAGTGTTGACTGTAACTTCCTTTGAAAAGTTCGGAATAAAATAGCAACTGTACAACTGGCGGTGTAATTCCAGCAATGAAAGTGGAGGCGGGAAGCTCAGAAGTTAACGTTATCCATAGTAAATCCGAGGCGAGGGCTAGCATGTCTCAAAAACAAAACAGCGAAAGCTCATCGTGATAGAGAAATAGATGGGGTGAACAGGAAGACGTGTTCATTCTAGGGGATGCGTATGATGCTGTTCATAAGAGCATTCCTTGATCTTCTGTTAGCAGTTTTTGTCAATGCTGCTTGTTTCTTTCCAATTAATCGCATGGGCTTTGTGGAGTGTGCGTTCTTACGTGTGCCCAGCATTTGAAGAAGGAATTCGGATGTCTCCTCCGGCACAGCTCCCACCGCTGTTAGCCTAGAGGTTTTCATGTCTCGCTCTATAGGAAAACACTCTGACCATCAGTAATGTCTTTCCTGGCTCTGTGTTTTCTTTGGGCTCAGGTTAAAGTCGGTGGTAAACTCCTCAGTACTGTGTATTCCTTATTAAGATGAGGTGTTATTTATTTATTTATTGGTTATGAGGATGGATTGTAGCACCTTGAATGTTATTGTGGAAAAATCTCAGATTCTTCTGTGAGAAACTAGCTAAATATTCCAACCTTACGAACCTAGATTTCGTTTTAGTTGATTAAGCCTGTATTAGTTTCTTTTCCATATATATGAATATGCATATAATATATGTATATTATTACTCTGCTTGTGTTTGCTCTTAAGCCAGGGTCTCACTCTGTACCCCTGGCAGGCCTTGGCCTTAACAGTGATCCTCCTGCCTCTGCTCCTGATCTTCTTTACCTGGGACTACAGATGTGCATCACCACAGCTGCTTTGCTCAATGTTAAGCATATTCACATTCATTTCTGTAACATAGGGTAGGAAGACAGTCAGACAAGGAGCTACTAGATCTGGCTTTGTCTCCCACTTCGCTGCTTGCTGGCTTTCTGTTCTTGAAATTGGTGAGGTCTCCTCTCTGGCTTATGGCCTTTCACACCGAAACCTTGAAAATTTATGAAGGTCATTTCATCTCTATATTCAAGTATATTCCCCCTCCCCCATGTCAATCAATATTTGAGAGTATCAGGACCCACCATATACTAAATCATCTTGTCAAAATTGTTTGGGTTTCTTTTTTTTTAAGATTTATTTATTTTTGTTTTATGTCTGTGAATGTTTGCCTACATGTATATATGTGCAGCATGTGCACACAGTGTCCACGGAGACCAGAAGAGGGTATTGGACTTTGGAAACTGGAGTTACAGATGGTTGTCAGCCACCATGTTGGTGCTGATAACCAAACCTGGGTCCTCTGCAAGTGCAGTACCTGCTCTTAACCGCTGAGCCATCACTCCAGCCTCCTGGGATTTTGTTGTTTCTTAACAGAAAATACATTTATTATCAACAATTCTTTGATGAGATTCTCTCTAGTTAAACCACCATGGATGATTTCTGCCCTTGACTAGTAAACTAGAAGTGTGAGGCACAGGAATACATCATGTTTACTAGACATGCCTTGCTGCCCCTTCTGTAGTCATGCCCTATCTAGCCATCTCTTCTCCTGCCCCACCATCCGATTTTTATGCTTGCTTCTTGATGGTTGGTAATAGGTGTGTTCCTGTACTCACATCTGCAAGAGCTCTGGTCAGGCAGCTGTCTCCTGGTGCTGTGCACAGTTGACATGGTTATGGTTAACTCTAGCTTCCTGACTCAGGCAGAGCGGCTTCTAGGAGTGGAATTGGAGATTAGAAGGTAATACAAGGGGCTGGAGAGATGTCTCAGTGGTTAAGAGCACTGGTGCTCCTCCACAGGACCCAGGTTCAGTTCCCAGCACCCACACGGCAATTAACAACTGCCCGTAACAACAGTTCCAAGGGATCTGGACTCTGTAGGCACTGTGTGCACATGCTGCACAGACAGACATGAGGGCCAAACCCCCATCTGCATTAAATAAATACGTAAACATGTAAAGGAGCTGTGGAAATAGTATACTTTTCGTAAAGGAGGCATAAAAAGGAAGGCACCGCAATGTTCCATTTTTGAGGAATTTTCAAATTGGAAACTCCCACAATTTTGCATTCTTATCAGCAGTACATCCGGGTTCCGGTTTTTTCTACGTTTATTTTTTTATTTTCTGATAGATTGTCTGGTGGGTATCGTGTCTCATTGTGGTTTTGATGTACATTTTCCTCCTGACTCATATGAATATTTGTCTAGTCAAGTCTTTTGCCATTTTAATTGGATTGTTTGTTGTTAGACCAGACCCCCCCAAAAAAGACATAATCCCATTGTAGCCTGTGCTGGCCTTAAACTCTGCATGTAAATGAGAATGACCTGAAACTCTGGATCCTCCCTTCTCTACGTCCAAGTGCAGAGATCCCAGATGAGCACTGCCACTCACGGAAAGGAGACATTTTTTAAGTTGAAATGTGCAGTTTCTTAGAGATGGTAGCGATTCCAAGGGTTTAAAGTGGAATTTACACTAGATGAAAATCAACAATAACAGAAAATGTCTTATTTCCTGGATTCAACAGTACAAAGCTGTGACAAGAACTGTTTTCCTCTTCTGTGTCTCACAGGACTCGGTAGTTCACATCAGATTCCAATGTGTGGATTTCTTCCCCACACTGACCGATTCTCCAACACCGGCTGGGTATCTCACGATTTAGTTCAAGTCTGACACTAACTGGAGTAGATGCAGACAGTCCCAGATGTTAAAGCTTTAGTCCCTCTAGACTGGTCCCTGTCCTTCACTCCCATCACAAGCAGGAAGCACCCACGTTCTCCACAGCTTTTGTGTGATGTGGCTGTGGGGGTCTTGGATTTGATCATTTGCTACAGGAACTTCAAGAGTTCTAGAATGTTCTACTTACTATTTTATTGCATTCGTATGTGTGTGTGTGTGTGTGTACATGTACATGTGTGCACGCTGACATGTGTGCACACCTGAGTGCACACACACACTTGCAAGAGCTGGTTCTCTCCTCCCACTATGTGGGTCCCAGGGATTGAACTCAGGTTATCAGGCTTGGTGGCGAGCGCCTTTACACCCACTGAGCCATCTTGCTGGCCCTTACTCTGTTATGTAAAGGATACAGCTTGGGATCCAGCAAGATGGAGAGGCTGCTTAAGGGTGCGGGGCTCCCATGCTGTCTTAGTGTTTATCATTTTCTCATTACCTCTCAGGAGTTCAGCAGCCCCAGCTGCTGGGCAGTCCTGGCTTTGGGGGTTTCACAGAGGCCTGGCTGATTAAATAACTGGCAGGGATCCTTCAGCACATTTCCCCTCCCTGGGGATAGGAAGTAGGGCTGAAAGTGCCAACCTTCTGGCACCTAGCTCCCATCCTGAACTTTCCAGGAGCACCCCTCCCCTCCCCCCGTAGTAATCTCCGAGGAGTCAGCAAGGAGACCAAATAATCATTGTTCATAGCAAGGATAGATAATAGATGCTTTTAAAAATCCAGTCTTACTTTGCATTCTGGTTGAATTATTGGATTAAAAGATGATATCTATTTATGCTTATATATTTATGTAACATTTCATTGACAATTACTTTGCATTAAATACAGATCTTTAATTATCACCGTCAGCAGGTTTTTCCTCTTTTTATTTTGTTTGTTTGCTTATTTCCTTGAGACAGAGCCTTGATATGTAACCCAGACTGGGGCTGGAATTCACTGTGTGGCCAAGGCTAATCTCGTTGTCTCCGTCCTCTTGCCCTGGCCTTCCGAGCACTGGGTTGCAGACGTGCATACATGCCTGGCTAGCAGCATTATCTTAGGTTGCTCTCCAAACAAACATTTATTTATAAAATTTGCTTCATGTTACACATTGTGCTCGGGAGTGTGTGTGTGTGTGTGTGTGTGTGTGTGTGTGTGTGTGTGTGTACACACCTATGGGTAGTGCATGTGCACTTGTGTATGAGAAGACCAGAGGAAGGCATCTGTGTCCTGCTGGACCACTCTCGACGCTGTTCCCCGAGACAGGATATACTGCTGAGCCTCGAGCCAGGCTGGCAGTCAACAAGCCTTTGTGCACCTCCTGCCTTTGTTTCCCCTCTGTGTCTGTGTGTTTGGGGGGAGGTTGTTACAGGCACACACATCAGTAGCCATGCCCAGCTTTTTATGTGAGTGATGAGGATTCGAACTCAGGTCCTCAGGCTTCTTTAGGAAGCGCTCTTACCCACTATGCCATCTCTGTAGCCCTCATCCTGGCCGTTTGTGGTAATTCATCATCCATATTTTCCTTTGTAAGCACATAATTGCCATCAGTAATGAAACATGGTCCTGGCTTACTGAAAAAAATTGTTGTCCATTAAGAGGTCAAGATGGTTAAGCCTGATATCTAGAACTAATTAATTATGTAGAGTAAGATATTTATGGGCCTCTGCTTATCAAAGCAAAACGGAATGAAGCAAAGCACAGGGCAGCAGCTCATACTTTTCCATGTTCAGTTTTCCATTGTCTTATTGGAGTTCAGTTAAGTCCCAAACTTTAGGGCACCCTTTAAATGAGCAGGAGAAATGCTTGTTAAGAAGGGCCTGGTCAAGGGTGTGGTGTGCCCAGGAGTGCCGCGTGGCTGGAGCTGTGGTCCCAGTGACGGAGGAGGCAGAAGTGGATCATCTGAGTACAAGATTTTAAGACCAGTTTTTGTAACATAGCAAGACTCCCCCCTACCCCCCACCTTTTTTTTTTTTTTTTTAAAGAAAAAGTACCTGAGTAACTAGAAGTTAGATTATTTGTCAACGTGGCATGTTCAGTTTTAGAGAGAAACCATAAATACAGGCAAATTGTTGCAAGGGAGTATGTATAACGATGCTTGCTTCTGTGAATACTAGGGGAAAGACACTGGAATGGTTATTTATATAGGAAAAGACTTCGTTTGGCAGACATATATCCGTGATACACGTGTGCGACTTGTCTATAAACACATTGTCCTTACAGATTGGCCTGTACTACAAATAATTCTTTGCTGCTGAATGTGACTGTCAGCAATATGTCATTGACTCGTGTTTATTCCGACAAGAAATTGTTACTACGTTTTCTGTGTGTGTACCCTTTTCACCTTCTGGAAATCGAGCCTCGTACAAATGGCCGTTGAGAACATATTCAGAGGAGCCCTTCAGAAGCAGAGCCGTCAGCACATGAGAAAGGCGGTATTCTTATTCAGTACTGATCCCTTCCTTCTGCCCTCTTGTGCCATGTCCACACCAGAGACGGAGTCCGAGCTCTTATCTCAGAGGAAGCTCATACAGTGTTCCGACTCTGTTCCGTGATGCATGTAGCGCATCACTGCTGAGCAGTGCTCTGTAGTCCTTCCTTTTACTAAAAACTCACTCTTCCCGGGTCAGGCTCCTGTGTTCCGAAGAGTTTAGCTTTAGTCACCACCCAGTGCTGTTGACATGTTAAAGCTTTATTCACAAGACACATTGTATCCTACAGTGAATGGATGTGCTGATAAATCACAAATGAGGATATAGCTGTTCAATTGTTTTATCCTAATTCTCTCTACCTAATCACTTCTGTGCAGTTAGATGTCATTGAAGTGCATGTGTGCACGTGTGTGTGTGTGTGTGTGTGTGTGTGTGTGTGTGTGTGTGTGTGTGTTGAAACGGTTATTTTGTAACCCTCATACTCACACAGATCCTCCTGCCTCTGCCTCTCTAGTGCTGGAATTAAAGGCAGGTGCCGCCATGCCTGGCTAAGGCATTTTTATCTTACCTGTATCGTGTGCGGTCATTTGTTGACATGACTGTCTGCCTTTCATCAGACTTAAGAAGAAACACAGACAGGCTTATCTCTGTCTTCAGGTTTTCCCTGCCTTTCAGTGGTTCCTGTGCACATGGAAGTTACGTTGTGTCTCAAGCCGGCTCAGTGGAGAAAAGCACTTGCCGTGTAAGCCTGATGACCTGGGTTCGATCCTTAGAACCCATGTAAAGGTGGAAGGAAAAAACCAACTCCACAAAGCTGTCCTCTGACTTCCATGCACACATACCCACATGATATTGTACATATAATGAACAGTTATAATATTTTTCAAATTTAAGTGCATTTGTGTGCTACTTTAATAAATCTGTCCTTTGTTGTAGAGGCATTAACCATGAACTTAGGATGAAAGAGAGGTAGTTTTCTGTACATACACACACACACACACACACACACACACACACACACACACACACCATATAGAAATCCTTTAGCCAGGCGTGGTGTTTTTAGCCTGTAGTCCAGCTACTCGGGAGGCAGGAACAGAAAGATATTTTGAGTTCAGATGATTGAGGGTAGGCTGGGTAAAGCTTCTTAATTTCTCTCTTTTAGAAAAAGGATCTCATTCTGTAGCCCAGGCTGTCCTCAGACTCATCTTCTGCCTCGGCCACAGACCCTTTACAAAACAATTGTACCACTGTACCTCTTGGGCAACTGTCATCGGGTTCAGGCTCAAAAAAATCATACCCTTTGGGGCTGGAAAAATGGTTAAGAATACTTGCTGCTCTTCCAGAGTACCCAGGCTGGGTTCCCAGTACCCGCGTGTTGGCTCACAACTACCTGTAACTCAGTTGCAGAGGATCCAGGCTCTCTTCTGGCTTCCATGGGCACCAGGCACATACATGGTGCACACTTCTGCACGCAGGCAAACACACATACACATAAAATAAAAATAAATAAGTCTTTAAAAGAATTTAAACGACTGTATCCTTCACTCCAGAAGTATAGTTTCCTTGTTGAGATTGTCTCTGTCTTCGTATACACTTAGGTATTGACCACTGCAGTCATGGAATCACCGCAATAATCAAGAACAGAATAGCTCCCTTACCTCCAGAGAGTCCCTTGTGCCCCTTTGAGGTCACCCTGTTCCCTCATCCTCTGACCCTTGACACTCATTGATCTGTTTTCTGTTACCTTTTCTAGAATGTAATATCAATGAGATCACACAGTATACAGTGTGGCTTTTAAAAGCCTTCAAAATTATTAAACAGCAAAATAGACTTCTTTTTTCCTCTTGTACAATTCTACGAAATTTGATACATGATTTTTAATAGTCCCGACTCATTTTACCATTACCACAGGATGAAAAAGACTTCGCAAGCAGCTCTCTCATGCCATCCTTGTCTACTCCGAGCTTCTCATACCCTGTTCCTTGGCATCCATCAATATGGTCTCTGTCACCGTAGTTACCTTGTGCACATGTCAATGTTCGGCACGCATCTTTTGAGACTGGCTGTCTTCATTCAGTGTAATACTTCTGAAATTTATCTAAGTTGTTGCATGTATCACAAATCCATTCTTTTTTGCAGTTTTTTAAATTGTTGTCGTTTTATGTGTGGGGGTGTTTTTACCTGCATGTACATCTGCGCACACCTGGTACCCATGGAGGCTGGAAGAAGACATTTGATGCCCTGGAACTGGAGTTGCAGATGGTTGTGAACCATGTGAGTGCTGGGAATCGAACTCAGGGCCTCCAGAAGAGCAACATGAGTGCTTAACCACTGAGCCACCTTTCCAGCCCTAATGAATCTACTCTTGATTGTAGTTGAGTTTGATTCTATAGCTGTACCACAGTTTATCCATCCAGCTGTTGAAAGACATTTGAAGCTGTAGTTTTGGGCAACTTATAAAGATAGCTTTTATAAACATTCATGTATGGCTGCTTCTGTTTAACATAAGGTTTTGTTTCTCAAGGGTAAATGTCTTCATCTGGATTGCTGAATCTTATGGTAGGGGCATGTTTAACTTCAGGAAACATCACATGTCCTCCAGTGTGGCTGTACCATTCTGCACCCCAGCAGGGATGAACGTATAAGAGCTCTCTTTGCTTTGCACCTTCTCTATACTCTTAGTTGTTTTTTCTCTTAGGCATTCAAATAGGGGTACTGAGGTGTCTCATTGTATTTTTTATTTTTCACTAGTGACCAAGGATTCTGAATAGTTTTTTTTTTAGGTGTATGTATGAATGGAGCTGTCAACATTCATTTCTAAAGTTTTCCTGTGAACATGTTTTTCTAGGATAAATACCTAAAACTTAGGTTAAACTTTTCATAAATTGTGAAAATAATTTTAGGTAGTAGTAGAGTAGAGAACCTTTAGGAACCCTAAATACCAGGAAAGTTTACACCAATAGACTCTTCTCAGTGACCTCAGCCCAGGTGCTCACCACAAGATTGGAATATCCCTGCACACTGTAAGCATGCCAGAATATCATGTTGTACACCATCGGAAGAACAGTTGGAGACCAAGAACGCTGTTCCTGTTGAAAACTGCAGCTGCACCAGGTCACCAGGAGTCAGCCACACCCTTTCACTACTAGACTAGTGCACACTAAATCACAAGCACGCAGAGGAAAATGACACAATCCAGGAACATAGTATTCCAAAATAGGACTGTAGGGGTCAGAATATGTCATGTCAAGTGTGTCCTCTGGCATGAGGATTATTTTGTAGCACAAATCTTAAAAGGTCTTATTAATAAAATCAAACCTGAAGCCAGGTACTGAGGTCAACGCTGGAAGATCAGAGAAGCAGAATAAGCCACAGCTTCCTCACCTTGCCAATTCCTCAGCTGATCTTGTTTCCTCAGACTGGAAGTCTCTGAGTCCTCATCCAAATGGATTTCAACTGAACTGCTGCTAAAAGCTAAAAGCTTAACCAGCCAAAAGCTTCTAGTTTCTGGTCCTCATGCCTTATATACCTTTCTGCTTCCTGTCATCACTCCCTGGGATTAAAGGCATGTGGCACCACGCCTAGCTGTTCTCAGTGTGGCTTTGAACTCACAGAGATCCAGATGGATCTCTGCCTTTGGAATGCTAGGGTTAAAGGTGTGTGTGCCACCATTTTCTGTCTTCTATATCTAGTGGCTGTTCTGTTCTCTGACCCCAGATAAGTTTATTAGTGTTCACAATATATTGGAGAACACAATACCACCACATTATTTCAAGCTGATTATTTTGAGAAACTACAATACAAAAGAAGTTCTGAAAACTGAATTTTGTAAGGCATTTATATTTACAAAGGAACTCTACTTAATGGAGTGTCTCTGGGGAGGGACTTAGCAGTGGAGAAAGCACCTCCTTAAGTCTGCATTCATAATATTACTCCTAACGCTTTGTTTGGTAGTGGGGTTTGGACTGAAAATATCTTAAGCTTTTGTACAAGTATATATTGTATGTTTAGCCCACTCCTCTGCATAGTTCTGTCTTCCCTTCCCCTCTCTCCCCCTTCCTGTTGTCTTCTGTATCCCTCTACCAGGCATGTGCGGCCTATGGCCTTTGCACACCTCAGGACAGCTGGGAATGCAGCCCAACACAAACTCATAAACTTTAAAGCATCATATGATTTTTTTTTTGTGATTTGTTCTTGTAATTTGCACTGTTTTGAGCACAAAGTTTTTGTAGATGTCATTTCGCAATATCAAAGGGGTCAGATCGGGGCCAGTTTTGGTAGCACGCGCCTTTAATTCCGGCACCCAGCACTCTTAGACTGAGATAGGCAGATCTCTGTGAGTTCGAGGCCAGCCTGGTCTATCTGCATAGAGAGTTCCAGGCCAGGCAGGGCTACACAGTAAGACCCTGCCTCGAAGGGGCTGCGGGGGTGGTGGGGGTGCTTTTGCTTTTATATCATATATACCTATATAATTTTTCCATCTATATAACACATAAGACTCACTAATTACAGAAAGCATGCAATATTTGTCTTTCTGAGACTGGCGTAATTCACTTAATATGATCATCTCCAATTGCATCCATCGTCCTGCAAATAGCATAAGTTTGTTCTTCCTTATGGCAGAGAAAATCCCGTTGTATTTGTCGACCACATTTTCTTCATCCATTCTTCTGCAGTTGGACACCTAGGTTGCAAGCATGGGGTCTTGTTGTTTATGCCACACATGGTTTGACTGTTGGGCTGTAGCTCCAGCTCTGATCCTCTCCTTAAAGGGACAGCTTTGTTCCAGAGACAAGTGGGATTTTTGTCTGCAGTCTGAAACAGATGTTGGAGATCTGTGATAGGAATCTGCTCATCCCTGCATTATCTCCTGTGTGTACAGGTCATATGTGCTTTTCTGTTTTCCTTTGTCCTGGCCAAGAACTCATGAAGGGTGGAGGTGATAAAGATAAGAATTACAGCAATCCGGACATATTACCAGAGTTCCCAGCCATAGGGCCCAGCTCCCGTCTACTCACTCATGCACATTAAAAGAAAACAACATAATGTACACACACATAGAAAAGTGAATTTGTTTACAGTTTTGGCCAAAACTAGAGAGAAATTCTCAATCTGTCATCTTGCCCACAGCAGAATTACAACTTATAGAAAAGATAAAGCAAGAGCCAGGCCGGGCGTTGGTGGCGCACGCCTTTAATCCCAGCACTCGGGAGGCAGAGCCAGGCGGATCTCTGTGAGTTCGAGGCCAGCCTGGGCTACCAAGTGAGCTCCAGGAAAGGCGCAAAGCTACACAGAGAAACCCTGTCACGAAAAACCAAAAAAAAAAAAAAAAAAAAGCAAAAGCCAGGCTATATACAAGGGCAGATTTAACTGTGTGCCCCAGTTACCAGAACTGGATAGTCCTTCTCCTGGGAGATGAGCCAGGGCTCTTGGGATGGGCCAGTTTCTTTCTCAGCATGATATTTCCTGCAAGTATCATACCTGGGGCCCTTGATGCAGTGAGACATGATGAAAATCTGTTTCTGTTGCTCTTTTATTCCTGAATTTCCCAGTTTTCCTCTTCTATGGTTCTTCCATCTGAAGAACTTTTAGCAGTTTGTGTGTTTTGTTTTGCTTTTAAAGCATGTCCATGGACAGATGATTCTAAAATACCATGCTTTGACTCTATAGGTACTACAACTCTCACTTGACTAATAATAGCAAAAATGTTGATTTTATTTGTGTGTGTGTGTGTGTGTGTGTGTGTGTGTGTGTGTGTGTGTGTGTGTGTATGTGTGCCTTTAGCAAGCAGCTGACCTAATTAGGTTCAGGCTGCAAACTTTGCTTTACCTTTTAAGACCTGTCAGTCTAATACTTGACATGGGGATACATTTTTATGGCTTTACTTTTTTTTTTTTTTAGAAAGAGGGTCCAAAGCATTTCCTGATAGAGTCTCTCTGATAGTTTAAGAAGGAAGAAACTAAAGACAACTCACTCTTGCTTCTGGGCTTGAACAACTAGACATTTGATTTTTAGAGATGAACAGAATAAGTTGATAAAATCAGGATTTCTGTTTAAGACTAAATTGGAGATGCCTGTCAAGTAGGAGCTTAAATCTAGTCGTGTCCTTATGGAAAGCGTAGGCTAGACATGACCTTTTGAGAAAAATTTTTATATAAATGCCACTTAAAGCTGTAGGATTTGAGGAGGGTAGATGGTAGATTTGTCTAGAGGATGAGGGGGTAGAAAAGGACAGTTATTCCTACAGCAGTGTTGGAGAGTTTTGATAAGTAGGTGTCTTGGGGTTCTATTGCTGTGCTGAAACACCACGACCAAAGAACAAGTTGGGGAGGAAAGGGGTTATTTGGCTTACACTTCCACATCACTGTTCATATTGAAGGAAGTCAGGACAGGAACTTGTACAGGACAGGAACCTAGAGGCAGGAGCTGATGTAGAGGCCATGGAGGGGTGTTGCTTACTGGTTTTGTTCCCCACAGCTTGCTCAGCCACCTTTAATATAGAACTCAGGACCACCAGCCCAGGAGTGGCACTACCCTTCCATCAGTCACTAATTAAGAAAATGCCTAACAGCTAGATCTAATGGAGGTATTTTCTCAATTGAGCCTCCCTCCTCTCAAGCTTGAGTTAACATAAAACTAGCTAGTACAGTGGGTATTAACTGTACTGGGAAAGAAAAGCAGATGTAACGAAGTGAGATAAGGTAGAAAAGACCACTTGTTAGCTTTATTTAGAGCACTGCTTATGCTAGCTATTGCCAAGCATGACTTCACTTGCTGCCTGGAAAGATAACCTGGAGAAATAGATGAAACAATGGGTCACTGCCCATAACAACCTGACCACAAAAGCTTACACCTGTCAACTCTAACATGCCTTTACAAAACAAAAGCTGACTGCCATGTAGGCTTCTGTAAACCATCGTTTGCTTTCTCACCCCACTGTCGTTTTTGAGTACAAAGTGAGAATGTAGCTGGACCTGAGCTAAACCTTTCCGGAGCTGTCCTGGCTTCGGTCCACGGGCGACACTGCTCTTCCACTCTCATTGGTGTCCACCAGTGACGTCTCTTCTCTTCCATGCTCATTGGTGTCCAAGTACTATTCTAGAGAGATTCCCCCAACATTTCAAGTCAAATTCCGAGAACCTGATGTTGTAGCAAATAGTCATTCATCACTAATCCGTGAGGATACTTTTTGAAAAATGGGCCATTACAAGACTGCTGATCCGTGAACACTATAGACTTGTATTTACATAATCTAAGGCATCATTAACACACACACACACACACACACACACACACACACACACACACACACACGGGGAAAGAGAGAGAGAGGAAGACTCACTCTGCAGACCAGGCTGACCTTGAACTCAGATCTGCTTGCCTCTGTCTCCCAGGTGCTGGGATTAAAAGTGTGTGCCCCATGCCCAGCTGTAGGTGATATAATCTGTGGAACCATCCACATATGCAGTCAGATCATGACCTGGAGTGGTGTGTGACTGCCTTTTGAGGGTGAAGGAGTAGTTATCTTTTCAAGTGCCACTTAAAAATCAAGCAGAATCAGGACACAAATTAGCTAGGACTGGCAATATGACCACTGCTCTGGTAGATATGAGAGTGTTAAGTCACTGTGATACCAGTAGGAGTGGTCTGGGTAGATTAGCAAGGCTGAAAACCTCATTGGTGCGCATTAAATAGAGGACGGACTCTGAGGAGAGACAGTGCTGTAAAACTCTTGGGTAAGCCTGAGGCTAGCAGAAAGGGATTTAAATACCTTATTTTATGTATTAAATTAGTTATGTGTGCAGGGTAATGCTACATCGTGCACGTGGAGGTCAGGTGACAATTTGGGGAGTTGGTTCTCTGTCCACTGTGGGACCTGGGGTCAGACTTATGGTCATCAGGTTTGCACGGCACACACTCTACTGCCTGGGCCAGCTTGCCGGACCAGGGAAGGATTTTTTTCAAGGTAGAAATGTAACAGAATATGTCTATGTAGTAATATTTTTAGAGATCCAATAAAAGGAAAAAGGTCTAGAAAAAAGGTTTATTCTCCCTCGCCTGTAATTCATTCCTTTACAGTTGGCCTTCTGTAGCATTTCCCGGAGGCTGTCTTCCGATGACGCAGATTTGCCTTCGGGATGCTCTGCTAGTCTGGTGAGCTAGTGACCGACGTTCCAGCTACTCAGAGAGCCTGAGGCAGGAGCATTGCTTGAGTCCAGGAGTTTGAGACCAGCCTGGGCAACGTAGTGAAATCCCACCTCAACAATAATGACAGGCATTTTGTCAAAGGTATTTCAACTCTCTTGGTAGACTTGTGTACCTGAATCCAGATTTTGCTAGGTGGGCGCAGGTGCTTAATACTAATAAAAGTCTAGTGAGTTATACATGCAACTTAATGTCTTCAGTTGACTACTTTTTAAAAAGTATAGGGAAGGAAAACTGTTACTCCTTTACCTTCTTGGAGTTCTTATATTGGATTCATTGGAACAAAAAATAGATTAATAAAGGAAAAAAATCAAATGGAAGCTTGTTAACATGTATATGTCATATATACATGGGTTTTACCCATGGGGAAAAAATGAGTATATTTCAAAGAGGTAAGTGAGAATTTCAGGTTAAATGTGATCCTGTGCTGAAAGCAAGCATTCCTCTGTCTCCACCTCCCGTCTTGAAGTGAGCGCTGGGATGGCATGCAGTGCATGCCACTGTATCCGCCTTTTTAATGTGGGCTCTGTCAGGCTGGCGTTGTAGGATTCTGTGCTCTGAGCGATGCATCTCTGTCCCTTCTTTGTTATTCATGGCTGTTTTTCTCAGGCTGTGCTTTCTTATCACAGAGCTTTGTTTTGTTATGAAGAAAAAATATTTACTCGTGTGTGTGTGTGTGTGTGTGTGTGTGTGTGTGTGTGTGTGTGTGTG
>CABHPR010148921.1:48732-59091 GCA_902168415.1 Peromyscus melanophrys | reverse complement strand
GTGTGTGTGTGTGTGTGTGTGTGTGTGTGTGTGTGTGTGTGTGTGTGATAAAAATTCTCAGCTTGGCCCTCCAAGGTCTTCTCAGTTGAATGTGGCTTACCTAGTTCTTCTCCCAGTCTTACCAGATGAGCACCCCCAGCTTGTTCCAGCTTGTGTGTTGACTGTGTTCCTTGTCTGTCGCATTGAAACTCCCCCAGGGCCCTTTGCTTCTGGTTGTCAGTGATGACCACAGTCTCTCCAGACAGCTGTGTTATTTGTGCACATTTTTGCTGTTGCCAAAAGCAATGCTATTTATATCTACACATGTGTACATTTGGAAAATGTTAATTTAAAAATGAATCAGAAAAAAAGATTCAGAAGTTTTTGGCTAGGAAGAAAATATAAGGGACAGCCTCTCCATGTTGGATTTTATTAGCATATGTGCAGTAATGGGAGATGCCTTCTGGGGTTCAAGAGTGATGTTGGGATTGTGCAGCTTAAGTCACAGAAAATAAATGTTGTCCCACTTTGTCTATCAGGACAGCAAGATTAAGCTCCAGTGTTGAGATTGCACCTGGCCCGGGTACAGGTGGCAGGGGCAAGATGTATCTCAGTCCCAGGGAAGAGTCAGTAACAGACCAGGGATTGGGTCTGGTGAGCCCCAACCACCAAATACATACAGTTCTCTTAGTAAATTAGAGGTTGTTAATAGACATAAATATTAGGAGCAAGGGCCTGTATCATTTATACTATGCAGATGTTTTTCATGTGAAAATAAAATAGTTAAGTAATACAAGCCCTGTCTCTGCCTGATTGTGTGTCTACAAAGGGAAAAAAAAACATTTGAAGGAAATTCAGAGCCGAGTGGAGAAGCAGGTGTTTGAGTAAATATACTGCCCTGGGTACATGCACACCAAGTACAGGGTGAAGGGGACCCCCTCACAGCAGGGGCTCCACCTCCCGCATTTGATGCAAACCACACCCAACACCTGTTTTCACAGAGAGATCCTTTATTAAGCAGGGAAGAAAAGTTAAAGTGGCTGCTTTCTGACTCAGGCAGAAAAACAACAGCAGATGACTTTGCAGGTGTCATTTTTAAAAGAAAGGGAGGTCTGTGTTAGAATGGACTAGGATGTGGTGGTAACAGAGATAGGGGATGAGGGAGAAGGGGAAGGGGACAAGGAAAAGGGGGCAAAGGGCTGTCCTTGGATAGAGAGGAGACAGACTTGGCCCATAGGCAAATGGTGGTTTATAACAGTAAAATGGGAAAACCCTGCGTTAGGATGAGGTGTTTAATTTTAAGTGGGCATGTCAATTAGGTGAGCCAAAGGGGGCCCCTAACCACCGGACTCTGATACCCCGATAGCTGGACCTTGGTAGTCAGCCCCAGGAGGAGGAAGTGGCCAAATAAGGGAACAGACCTTGGTGGTCAGCCTCAGGAATGCAATACAGTGGTCCCAGCAAGGCAGAGGGAACTGGGGAGAAGGGCAAGACCCACCAGAGCCACATGCTTGAGTGGGCCAGTGTCCCGTCACCGGGTAATTTGAATTATGAAGCAATGTTCTGTGCTTTGGGAAACATGGCTGTGCAGGGTGGGGTGAGGCCATAGATGGGTAGAGTAACTCAAATGAGGTACCCCACAAAAAGGGTAAGGGGATCTGTCTTCCTCCGCCTCTGCCTGGAGAAACAGAAGAATGAAAGGCCACCTGTGACCTCGGTGTCATTGTTTAGAGAGAGGGAAAAGAATCATTTCCCATTAGTTCTCTCAGTGGAAGTGTCTGTCTAAAGTGACGCTCAGATTTCTAGAACACCCCTGGCGTTTCTGTCCTTTCATCAAAATTTTGCACCGATCTCAGGCTGAGAAGGAAATAAAATCAAAGCTGACCAACCCAGCCTCTCTCGTTTATAATTGTTTTGTTGTGTGTTGATGTTTATGCATATGGAACCTTGATCATGTTCTTCAGGCACCCTCTACTTTTTGGCTGTGGATTTCTTGTGTTGTTTTTGTTACTTTTGTTGTTGTTGTTATATCAAGACAGGCTCCCTGGCCTGGAGTTTGCCAAAGCTGCCCAGTGACCTGCCTGTCCTGGTCTCCGGAGGACCCTAGAGAGCTTGGACAGGTCCTGATCTGTTTCTGTTTTGTTAGTTTTTAGTTGTTGTTTTGAGACAGGGTTTTACTGTGTAGTCCTGGCTAGCCTGGAACTCACTCTGTAGACCAGGCTAGCCTCTGCCTCCAGAGTACCTAGGATTAAAGGTGTTGCACCTCTATGGTAGGGCTTTAAATTTTTTTTTAAACATGGACTCTGGGAATTGATGCGATCTTTGTGTTTGTAGAGTACTACGGAGCTGTCACCCCCTCTCCCATATATTTCTTTAGATACCATTTTAGAAATAGAATTTTAAATATGTTTCAAGATGCCACCAAGATGGCTTAGCTGTTAAAGGTCCTTGCCACCCAGCCTGACAACCTGGGTTCAATTTCTGGGATGCACATGGAGATAGGGGAGAACTGGTATCTGCCAATTGCCCTCTGACTCACATACATGCCATAGCATTTGTGCATAGCTATGTACACACACACAAATAAATATGTAATAAAAATTTTAAAGAATATTTCAAGTGTGTCTTGCTTCCTTAGAATCTAAAATATTGGTGATTTGTTAGATTCTCACACATGGCTGGGCATGCAGTATGAATTTAATAAGTTCATTTTGAGTGAAAATGCCTCAGTAATTTCTCTTGGATGTTGAATTAGCTCTTGCTGTGGCGACAAAGAGCCTTCCAATTTTTGTGGCTTTCACTCTCAAACATCATTTCTCAGCTGTAGCCTGACATTTTTTCAGGCTGAGATCTCTTTCTTTTGGAACCTGGGGGGGGGGGGGGGCAATGTCTGCTTCCAGAATGATCTCCGGGTGAAGCAGAGGAAGCAACGAGTCCTAAATGTACTTTGCAGAACTCATCCGCATTCCATTGGTCAGAGTGAGGAACATGGTAAGACACACACCCCAAATTAGAAGAACAGGAAAGTGGAGTTTGCCTATGGGATGGGAGATGTGAGGGTGAATGTCTGTTGAGAATTGAAAAAATAGAGATGTTTCTTATGATGAAGAATGTATGTTCAGAATTAATCAGCCAGACTCAGAAGCATAGTCAGGAGCCAGTGGGACACAGGCCTCCTCTCCATCAGAACTCATCAGGGTGACATTGGCCACTGTGTCACGAGAGCTTCCTCACAGCTGTGTCAGGTGACCTTGACATCTGTACGGAACACATGTGCTGCCTTCTGTGTCCCTTCTCAGGGGCACTCAATGGCACATAGGCCCGGTCTTATTTCTCTAGGGGTGCTCTTCTAACAGAGTGTGGGGTGACTTACAGTGTCCCTGCTGCCTGGGAGGTGAGTGACACGCACGACTGTTTTGTGGCTTCCATTCAGCACAGCTTTCTCTGCCTTCAAAACCTTCATTCTGGCGATAGCTTTGGGAAGGGAGGGGCTTCACTTTTGGTACCATCTTGGTGAAGTCCCAGGTATTTCTGATATAAAGCAAAACATTAAAGCAATGTTTCTCAACCTGGGGGTTGTGATCCCCTTGAGGGTCAAATGACTCTTTCACAGGGTTCGCATATCAGATTTACATTACGATTCACAACAGCAGCAAAATTACAGTTGTGAAGTAGCAAGGAAAACAATTTTGTGATTGGGGATCACCACAACATGAGGAACTATATTAAAGGGTCACAGCAGTAGGAAGGTTGAGAACCACTGCATTAAATGAAATTTTTTTCTTTAGAGATACTTTAAATATGAAATGAAAAGAATCTGGAAGGGAGGAAGGTTTCCAAGGGCTGGGAATGCGAAAGATTTAATTAAAACTTCAATTACTTCAATGGAAGCATCTCTCAGCATCAACACAGGAAATAGCAACGTCTTCCAGCTGAAACTTGGTGCCGTCTCGCTTTAAGCTCTGGTCCCCTGCTTTCTAGCGTGGATTTCCTGGCGAGTCACACTTAGGCCTGTGAAATGAGCAGTTTGGTTGCCTGTTGCTGATCAGCTCCAGGTCTGTTTGCATTGTCCTGTTTGTTGTGCTCCTGGAACTTTCTCCCTTCGCAGGAGGTAGGCCTGCCTCCTCTGATTCTGTGGGCCCTTCACTTGACGCTTCTGTGGCATGCACACCTTAGTGGGACATTCAGTAGCCCCTCTGACCCACGAAGGGCACCCGACCAGCAGATTCTGCTGCCATGAGTTCTCCATGGCTTTCTCTGGCATCCCCAATAGTGCTTTCTAGTAAATTTTGCTGATATGATATCTTAGTAACATTCCAGAACTTCCATGGCTTTGTCCTTTTCATAAAATCTAGAAACCATCCCTGGTTGATACTCTCTGTCAGCCCTCTTTACATCTGAGTAGTTATTCTCCTGTTACAATTAATAGTATTTTCTGTCAGGATTTCTCAGCTTAAGCTAGCGTGTGGTTTCTGTCTTCTCATTTTACCTTGACGGATACATTTGGCTTGTAAGGAGGAGTTCTGTTTTCATAAGTCCTTCTGAGGCTAACACATGCAAAACACTCAGGATTGTGTCTGACAGAGCGAGTATTTTGTCAGCGTTTGGTGATGCCGCTGCTGTCGTCCTCATCATTATCATCATCATCATCATCACCGCCACCAGCAGCATCTGAAAGTGATATTCTGTCGTTCGTCCACAGGATGTTTCGTCTTAACGCCCTTTCCGCGCTGGCAGAACTAGCCGTGGGCTCGCGGTGGTACCATGGGGCGTCTCAGCCCACACAGAGCAAGCGAAGACTGATGCTGGCGGCTTTCCTGGGAGCATCGGCGGTGACGGCCAGTACCGGTCTCTTATGGAAGAAGTGAGTGTTCTTTCCGGCTTGATTTTACATCAGGCTCCTTTCCCGAATCATTTGATGTTGACGATGTTGATCTGTGAAGTAGGGCTTTTCACATAGTTGTGCTATCCTGCCGGAGCAGCAGGTAGAAAACTGCTCCACGCTCTGCCTGTCGTCCCCCCCCCCCCCCCCCCTTGCTGGATATTTGTATGGTGAGGTAGGGAAGGCCTGAGAAAAGGATGTTTCCTGACACGTGAGAATGTGGTGGCCACATGAAACTACTAATCCTCGGTACTCTTGTGTCACCTCACCATTTTCTCACTAGTCGCTGAGCCTTCCCTGGAGGGAGAAGAACATGCAGTGAGCTGCAGGCCTCTGTTTTTCTGTCTCTGCCACACTGCGTGTGTGCCTTCCACTTCGTTCACCCCGTCTTCAAGTAGCCGTCGGTATGCTTGGCTTTCCAAAGCAGTACACTTTAAAAGTGAATTCCATTGAATAAGCAGATAATGAAGTCTGCCCACTTTAAACATATAGTCAGTCCCATGATTATTAACAAATGTACGTAGTTGTGTAACCACCCTCAAATCAAGAAATAGAACATTTCCACCAACCCATCATGTCTTCCCATGCTTCCTCCACGTCAGTCTCCTAATACCCACAATTCCAAGCAGCTGCTGAGCTGATTTCTATCACCATCCCTTTGTATTTCTGAAATTTAGTCTAAGTGGGATCATAAAGGATTTATTTCTTGGACGCAGGTGTGGTGGCCTAGCCTGGAATCACAGTCCTCCGGGACACAGAGACAGGAGCCCTGAGAATTTGAGGCCAGCTGCTTCAGAACAAATAGTGGCAGAGTAATAGCCATGCCCGTGTGGATGTGTCGTCTTTAACGCGGCGTGGCGTGTTTGAACTGTGTCCATAGCATCACAAGTTGGAGTCCTTTTGCAGTCCAGTAGTTCTCTGTCATGTGGACGTCATATGAAAACGGGTTTCCATTCATGCGTTGCTTCTTCCTTGTTTGTTCTCATTGATAAAACCACCTTGAAATCCATAAACGAGTCTTCATTGCCTGTGGCTCAGAGGGTGAAGGCTCCTGTCACCAAACAAGGTAACAAACCTGACTTTGATCCCTGGGACCCACATGGTGGGGGAGGAGAACTGACTCCCAAAAACCGTCCCCTGACCTCCACACAGACAGAGGTGTGCACCCCACACACATAAATAACAGTAATAAAATTTTAAAAATGTATTTGAAGCAAAGTAAAACACCAAACAGTTTTTCCCTGGGTTCTGGGCACTGCACCCCTGTGGGCTGGTTGTGCAGCAGTCCCGTTCCCACACATTTTGTACTATTCTAGTCAGAACATTTCCAGTCCAGCGTTTCATTGTGCTCTGCTTCCTATTTCCCTAACAGCTGATGCTCTTCCCAGAATTATTGTCATCTCTCTGGCCTCCTTTGTGAATTGTCTGTTCAGATCACCACTAAAAATTACATTACTTTTGAAGGATTTTTATTTATGTGTACATGTGTATGTCTGTGTGTATATGTGTGAAGGTACCTGCAGAGGCCAGAAGAGGGCGTTGGATCCTCTGGAGCTGGAGTTACCGGTGCTCCTGAGCCCCAGACATGAGTGCTGGGACCTGAATTCAGGTGCTCTGTAGGAGCAGTGCATACTCTTAACCCCCGAGCCATCTCTCCAACTCCAAAGTGTATTTTTTTTTTTAGTGCTAAAAGGTTTTTCTGGACACAAGATTTGGGCAGACATGTACTTAGTGTAAATATTGTTTCCGAGTGCACATTTTCGCCTTTTTCATAGTGTCTCTCAAAGAACAAACCCTTGATTTTGAGAGGTCCAGTTTGTCGGTATTGTCTTATTGAAGAAATTGTTGTTTATCCCCTAACGTATGCTCTCTGTGCTCTTAAGTTTTAGGGCTCTGGCTTTAGGGCTTCCTGTAGGTTAATTTTTGTGATTGGGGTGAGGTAGGGGATTCATTTTGTGATGCTAGGGCCGGAACCCAGGGCATTGTTTGTGCCAGGCAAGTGCTGGGTCACCCTCCCAGCCCTCCACTTAGTTACTCCAGCAGCGTCTGAAGAAGCTCGTCATTTTATTCTTCAGTGGTGGAGTCAGTTGTCAGGTCCATGGACGCCTTCATTTCCTCAACTGTGTGTTTGCTTCCAGGAGTCTGTGCCTTTGGTTTTTAGATTTACTGATTTGTCTCTTTATTTTATTCTGTGTGTACAAGTGTTTGCTTACATGTATGTGTGCACTACATGTGTGCAATGCCCCTGGACTCCAGAAGAGAGAACTGGAGTGACAGACAGCTGAGAGCCACCATGTGGGTGCTGGAAACTCCATCCAGGTCCTCTGCAAGAGCAGCCCCTGCTCCTAACCACTGAGCCATCTTTCTAGCCCCCCAACGAAGGTTTCAATACTACAGACAGCTAAATGGTGCTAGTAATTTAAGCCTGTTCTTTCGGCCCCCTTTCGTCATGACGCGGGTGAGCCAACTTTCACAGCCGTTCATTCTTCTTGATTTGTGTTTTATGTTCTTTGCTGTCTCCCTCCTGGTAGTGGTAGGTTTTGTTCTTTTTCTAGTTTTGTATCATTCACCTGCTATTTCTGTGTTTTCCGATTAATACCATCTTCCGAGCAGTCTTTAGCTGTGTCTCACATGGTTACTATGTTGTTTTCACCCGGTTCATGTTATTTCCCACTTCTTATTATTTGATCTTCATTTTTTTCTAATTAGTTATTTGGAAGTCTGTTGCTAACACTTAAAAGTATTTGGTGACTTTTCCATGCTTTTTGTTTGTTTTGCGTTTGTCTATAGCTTAATCCACTGTACTTCAAGAAATAATTGAGAGGGTTTTGTTTTTGAAACAGTGTCTCTGTAGTGCTCAAGCTGCCTTAGAACTTGTAACCCAGACTGCCCTCTGGCTCAGATCCACCTACCTCAGCTTCCCCTGGTACTCCGATTATGGGCATACACCTCCAATGCCCCCTCCCCATTCGCTTGTTTTATGGTTGATTTTGTCCCTGACTGCAACTTACTAGACACAGCTCTCTGCTTCATCTTCTTATTTTTTATTGACATGTGTTAACTGTAAGTATTAGTGGTGTCCAGTGTGCTATTTTCCTGTATGCATACACTGTGGATTGGTCTTCCTTTGGGGATGGTTCCGGACACCAAGCCCAAGTCCACCTGCCTGCTAGGCACATGCCCTTCTCTGCTCTTTCTCTGTTTCTGCCTTTCTCCTTCTCCCTCCCCTCTTTGTACTTGCTCTAAGAGCAGGGCTGACAAGCATTTCCGAAGGCGCTGACTACTTGTGTAGCAGGGTATACCAAGCCTCTGTTCCTGCTTGTTATGCACAAACAACACTAGTGGACCGAAGCTGAGCTTCAGTAGACCCTGATGGCTGTGGGAACTTGAGTTCCATGTCATTTTCGTGTGTCACAGAAGATTATTATTTGGATTCCTCTCAACAGTTTGAAAATGTGGAAAGCATGTGGGAAACTAGATTTGACCTATGGATCGTAGTTTGCCAGTCTCTGCTCTGGACCGTATGTCATACATCTTGTGTTTGTCATAGCCTACCTTTAGGTGGTGTTCTATTACTCACCATATGTGTGAGAACTCTGCAATGACATATTTTAATTTCCCTTCACTCACTGTTGGGGTGTGTGTGTGTGTGTGTGTGTGTTTGTGTGTGTGTGTGTATATGTGTGTGTGTGTGTGTGTGTGTGTTATACATTCCATGCCTGTATGAATACACATACCCCAGAGAATTTTGTTATTAAATTAAATTTTAAAGAAAGGGGCAGGGCCGGGCATGGTGGCACATGCTTTAATCCCAGCATTCGGGAGACAGAGGCAGGTGGATCTGAGTTTGAGGCCAGCCTGGTCTACAACTTACATTCCAGGACTTCCAGGACTATGTAGAGAAACCCTGTCTCAAAAAAAAAAAAAAAAAAAAAAAAAATGGCAGCCATTGTCTTCAGTTGTATACTCAGAGGCACCAGTCTAAGCTCAAGACCACACGGATGGCCCTGGTCAAACTCAGTAGATCCCAAAACAAAACAAAAAGATGTGAATGTAGGAAAGGAACTTCTGGTGGGGTGATGGGGGTTGACAGTGGGGGGGGGGGCATAAGAACAGATAAGAGTAGGTAGACTTTACTATCTACATTGTATGAAATTGCCAGAGAGCTGTGTGTGTGTGTGTGCGTGTGCGTGTGCGTGTGCGTGTGCGTGTGCGTGTGTGTGTGTGTGTGTGTGTGTGTCTGTGCATGCGTGTGTCGGTCAGAGGATAGCTTGCTAGAGTTGGCTCTCTTCCTCCCACTACATGGGCTCCAGGGATTGAGCTCAAGTCTTCGGGATCGGTGGCATGTGCTGAGCCATGTTGCCAGCCTGAGAAATTCTAAAAAGGAGAAAGATTTTTGCATTTATCCACACAGTTTCCATTTCTGGTGCTCTGCATTCCTTTGCGTTGGTCCACATTTCTTTTCCTTTTTCCTTTTTTTTTTTTGCTTAAATTTGCCTTTATTTGTAACTTAATTCTTTTGTGCAGTGCCAACCATGTGACTGTGGTGGCTGGTGCTTTTCTGTCTTTCCTTGAGCATGACTTTACTGAAAAAGGAAAAACAAGCTTGGAATTGGCATGCCGGGATTCGCTGTGATGTATGGTGAGAAATTCCCTGCTTTGTGCTCTAAATCAAGAGAAAACAGAGTCACAGTGAATCAAATTCTACAATGTAGTTAAGCATAATAATGTTTCGAAATGTGCTTGTAGGAGACTAATTGAAACAAACCACACTTCCCTTCTGCCTGCGGGTCTACTCCTGAGGTAGAGTCCCTGTCTCCAAAAACTAACCAGGAGCTATGTCCAATTAGCAACTGCTCACAAAGGAAAAATTCATTTCTCCAAGGGAATCTTACTGGGTAGACAAACCACACCTAAGGGCAGGCCCCATGCCCAGCAGTAGATGGCCAACACAAAGTGAACTCCAAGCTATTTTTGGAGTTTTTGTTTGTTTGTTTGGTTGGTTGGTTTTTGTTGTTGTTGTTGTTTTGTTTTGTTTTATTTTGTTGTTACTGTTTTTGGTTCTTGTCTCATAATGCTTTGTTCGGGCGTTTTTGCCGTACTGGTCCTTTGCTTGTATATTATGATTTCCGATTCTGTGTTTTTATGGTGCGTGTTTCCCTGATTTTTTCTTTGTTGTCTGTTTTGTTTTATTCTTGCCTGTTTGTTTTCTAAAGAGAGAGAGAAAGGAGGCATGGAGTTGGAAGGGTGGGGAGGACATTGGAAGAGAGAGGGAGGAAAACCAACATCAGAACATTTTCTATTGAGCCGGGCGTGGTGGCGCACACCTTTAGTTCCAGCACTTGGGTAGGTGGATCTGTGAGTTGGAGACCAGCCTGGTCTACATAGTGAGTTCCAGGATAGCCAGAGCTATGTAGAGAGACCTTGTCTCTAAATAAATAAATAAATAAATAAATAAATAAATAAATAAATAAATAAATAAATAAATAAATAAATAA
>CABHPR010148921.1:0-36609 GCA_902168415.1 Peromyscus melanophrys | reverse complement strand
CCTGGAGCTCACTTGGTAGCCCAGGCTGGCCTCGAACTCACAGAGATCTGCCTGCCTCTGCCTCCCGAGTGCTGGGATTAAAGGCGTGCGCCACCACCGCCCAGCTCTAGTAGACTTCTTATATATTCATTCAAGAAGTATTGAGTTGCTTTCTGCTCTCAGAGAGTTTTATAATAAGGTATACCAACCTTTTCATTAATGCACTGAACTTTCGATGTAGATCCTTTTTAAATATATATTTAACGGGGCTATAAATATCAAAGAATAACTTCAGGGAGTTAGTTCTCTCCTTCCACCATGTAGGTCTTGGGTATCAAACTCATGTGGCCAGGCCTAGTGACCAGTACCTTTAACCACTGGGCCATCCAACCCAAGAGTTAGATCCTTTTAAACTTGCTTCAGCCCCTTGTTTTGCGACGTGGGGGCGGGGGAGACAGGGAGAAAGCAGAGCAGGGTGTACTCACAAGAAAGATTCTTGGAAAGATTTTCCTGTTTGTTTTTTTTTTAATGATAGCATTTATGCCTGCAAAACAATAATGGTCCAGATAACAATCTCGTTTCCATCAGTAACTTTAAAGAATGTACTTTGCCTCTAGTGTGACAATGAAAATGAACCAATACTTTAAGATGGGCCACTAAAGACTGTTTCCTCACTTAAGGAATATTATCTTTATTCCTTTGAAAACAATTACATTTTCCGGTTGTCTCCATATACTCTGGCACTGAACTCTGCAGCACTTTGCTGTTTGCTTGATTGTGTTTATGACGGTGTGGACTGAATGCAAGGCTTTCTGCTTGCTGTGTTAGCATTCCACCACTGGGCTACACCCTCCCCCACCCCCTTTTAATTACTGGAAAATGTACTCCATACACCGAATAGTTACTGAGAGTGCAGTACACAAGCACCCTTCTCATTTACCTGGGAAGCTAGAGAAATGAAGAAGTGCTTTTCTTTTGAGAATCATGAGGGAAATTTCTGATACATCAAAATGAGATCTACTGGGAAACTGGCTTCATTTTCATTTGCTCATTAGCAAGAATTCATTAGCAAGAATGTTGATACAGCAAAATAAAATCGCCTTCTCCTGTGTGAGGTGAGGTGGAGAAGAGTGAGGTGTAGGTTTCTAGAGTTTAAATCTCTGTCTTCAGTGGTTGGACTCCAGCCAGCCGTTCCTATTTCAGCTTTGTCTTGTCATGACTTCACACATACTATATCCCAGGATACCCAGCAGATCTAAATCTGTGAGGTTTAGTTTTAGAGCTTTTAAAATAATCACAAAGCACAGACTACATAAAGCCCTCAAATTAAACAGTTTTGAAATGAGCTGATGAATTTCAGAGCGAAAAGGTGACTAAGAATACTTCCGTACTAAATATCAAAACTGTGTGCATACAGAGTAGCCATAGTTAAATGTGGAGAGCATTAAAAGGAAAACAACATCACATGCTCCTTGAACAATCTCACCCCTTTGTGAAGCTGATGTGCCACCACCATCCCTGGATATAAGTCCGTGACTCAGGTGACCGCTTCAGACTGGGGGTGTGGAGTGGCTCTCACTGTTGGAGTAAAAACCGATCCCCTCTGGGTGTGGTGGCGCTCGCCTTTAATCCCAGCACTCAAAAGGCAGAGGCAGGCGGATCCTTGTGAGTTTGAGGTCAGCCTGGTCTACAAAGTGAGTTCCAAGACAGCCAAGGATAAACAGAGAAATCGTGTCTCGAAAAACCAAAAACCCAAACCAAACAAAAACGTTTCTCACAGCCATTTGATGATATAGGTAATCAGAAGTGTGGAGTGGGGATAAAAGTTCCATGAAAACAAAGGAGTTTGGGGCAGAGCACAGCATACCGTATGGCAAAGAGGGCCTCTGTTTCCTTTCTACTGCATCAGCCTGGTTCACTTTTTGTCTACACTGGAGAATAAAGTATGAATGGAGAAGCAGGTCTCACTGTGTGATGCAGGTATCCTGGAGTCCACATTCCTCTAGGATGACTCTTCACCATTTTAAGGGTGATCTTGTGTTAGCATAATAAAAGACCACTTTTAGCTAGTGATATAATTTTTATACCTCATCAGGTATTTTAAATATATATTATATATATATTATATATATATTATATATATATATATTTTTTTTTTTTTTTGGTTTTTCGAGACAGGGTTTCTCTGTGTAGCTTTGCACCTTTCCTGGAACTCGCTCTGTAGACCAGGCTGGCCTCGAACTCACAGAGATCCGCCTGCCTCTGCCTCCCGAGTGCTGGGATTAAAGGCGTGCGCCACCACCGCCCAGCCTAAATATATTTTTGTAGTACTTTTTTCCTCCATATACCTACTGTGTTCTGCATTTATTTATTTACTTACCAGGTTTCACTGTCTGCTTTTGCTTTTAATCTCCTACAGTGTTGTTTCCTATAGAGTAGGCCAACTGCAGCCGACTCCCTGATTCTTTATGGCCCATGAACAGAGAACAATTGATACAGTTTTAAAAGGGCCTCAAGACTGAAAGGGACACAAAACTATTTTATGACATTTAAGAATTTTATGCAGTTCAGACTTCGGTGTTCATAAGAAGTTTTATGAGCATAGCACACTCATTCCTGTATGACAGTTTGGGAGCTGTAAGAGCACAGTGGAGTCGTTGCAACAGAGACCATAAACATATGGCCTATAAACCTGAAGTATTTATTTTATGTTCTCTCAGAAAGGAAAACATGCTAGCCTTTAGTATAGAGCGTTGTGGGGGAGTTAAACATGGGTTTCCTGCGTGTGTGTGTTTTCACAAAATTAATGTGACATATTCAGAAATCTAAGCACTTTCAAAACAATGCTAACTTTTGGAGATACTTAGAGCCACGATATGCTGTTGTATAGAGAATAGCCAATATTTTTTTTTTTTAATTTGCTGTAAAGACCAGGTCTCACTCTGTAGCCTAGATCTGATTTAGAGCAAAGTTTGTTTTGTTTTAAAGACCAAATAAGTAAATATTTAAGGCTTCGCAGGCCAAAAGGCAGAGCAGTAAATACTACTCTTATCTCTGGGGCTCCAAGGAAAAAGAAAAAAAGACAAAACAAAACACAGTGAGTTGGCTGGATGTGGCCTGAAGGCTGTCACTTGCCAAACTGCCCCTTCCGTGAACTTGTTAGGATTGAATGATGTGAGGACATGCAGTAAGAATTCCTATTGTTGTGATTAGATTTGCCTGCTGATAGGAAGGACCTCAAAGCCTTCAGTGAACATGATTTAAGGAGAAAAGGGATGTAAGTTGAAGTCAGTTTGCAAGGTCTGTTAGGGTTATAGATGTAACTGATGAGTCATAATTACTCAGATAAAAGTATTGAGTTTAAAGGCTGACACCAGTGGACATGCCAAACTGGATGGGGAAAAGCCCACATGGCCTCCACCCTACATGAAGAACTATGGGCAACTGAGGAAAGCTGGGAGCAGGAGAGGTGGTCCTTCCCAGGGAAGAGAGCACCAACTGTTGTCCAGTGCCAAAAGGTCAGCCCTGAAAACATACATACAAGCAACATTATAGGACTGAACAGATTATATTGAGCAATATATATGTATATACATCATATACATATTTGCATACAATAACAATTAGTGAAAAAAAATCAGCCATGAATTTGAAGGAGAATGGGGAGGGGTGTATGAGGGTTTGGAGGGAGGAAGGAAGGGAAAAATGGGATAATTAAATTATAATCTCAAAAACTTTTTTTAATTTTTAAAAGTATTGTTTAGGTATCTGACAGCCATATGGCCTAGATTTCTTTTATTAATCATCATTTTTTCCTTTGTGTGTATTTATGTGTGTATATGCACATATGTGAGCATATTTGTGTACACATAGGTGTGTGAGCATATTTGTGTGCACATAGGTGTGTGAGCATATTTGTATGCACATAGGTGTGTGTGCATATAGAAACTAAAAGTCAACTTTGCTCCATCCACCTTGCGTTTTACAGAGTCCCGCACTATCCTGGAGCTTGAAGAGTTAGGCTGGCTATTTCTCCCTCCCAGCTCTGAGATTACACTACCACACCTACCTTTATCATCATGTTTCTCATGAACTTTGCATACCAGTTCAAAAGTATCAGACCCACACCCAAGGCGAAATATGCAAGAGATATGCTGAAATCTGAAACTCTGATTATAAAAAGATAAATGCTCAGTAAAGGCCAAGAAGTACATGATTAAAGAACGTGAAGGCTCCTAGAAGATAAGCTAGATTATCATTCAAACTCTAAGGACAGACACGCTGTAACGTTTAAGATCGTGCTAAAACCTCTAGCGTTCCAGATGTTTTATAAAAATTGGAAATCTTGAAATTTTCTATTCTACAATGAAAGTATCTTGTGTGAACCCAGAAAATTGACTTTGTCTCATTGTGAAAGACCTTGAAGTTTGTCACAGTTTACATGTTCTGAATATATTACGTGGCTGCTTGTGGTAATCCACTTTAATAGTCTGGTCTTTGAGTACGCCGAAATGGGTAAACTGCTGAGCTTGTGTGTAAGCACGCTGCCCTGTTGCTCGCCAGAATGCACGTCTCAATAGAGGTGGTGTGGTCACTGACGGCTGCTCTGTGTTCTCATGAACTGGCGGTTTTCACGCTGGCATGGCTTGGCCTCTGAAAGTTAGTTGTCCGAGCAGGTGGTAGAAGGAAAGATTTGAACTGAGGAAGCCGTGATGCATTGGAAGAGGGCATGGACCATCTCGTGGCCCGTTGCTTATGTCTTCTTCAAGAGCTTGTCATTAGCTTAGGTTTTGAGCTACCACACCCCTTCTTACATTCTTCTTAGGTTTTCCTGACTGCTTTGTGGATTGTTTAAATATTTTTACTGTCTCTTATTTTAAGTGATCTTTCTGTGTCTTGACTATATATATTTCTTTGACTATATTTAGTGATTGTCATGGGGATTACACACACTTCTTACAGTGTACTGTGAGATTGTAATTTTACCCTCCTTACCACCGCAAGCCCTTCCCACTCTGTGCTGCGGTACCATCCGCCTCCGTATCGAAAACGCCACCTCAAACTGTAGACGTGAAGAACTTCGGAGAAGACAGTGCTGTGGCTCTCACAGAGATATCGATTGACTGGGGAACCATTTCTGCTGCTCTTTTATTCTCTAGTTCCCACTTTCCTCCACTGGCTGCCATTCCCTGTCTTGACTTTTTGAGCAGGTCCCCTGTACATGGAGTTGCGCTTTTCCTTCAGCGTACAATGCTTTGCTTGGTCTTTATTCTTTTTGTTCGTTTGTTGTTGTTGTTGTTGTTTATTTTTCCAAGTCAGGGTTTCTCTGTGTAGCCCTGGCTGTCCTGGAGCTCAGTCTGTAGACCAGGCTGGCCTTGAACCCAGAGAGATCTGCCTGCCTCTACCTCCTGAATGCTGTCTTTATTCTTTTTTTTTTTTTCTTCTTTCTTTTGTTTTTGAGACCGGGTTTCTCTGTGTAGCTTTGCGCCTTTTTTCCTGGATCTCGCTCTGTAGACCAGGCTAGCCTCGAACTCACAGAGATCTGCCTGGCTCTGCCTCCTGAGTGCTGGGGTTAAAGACATGCGGCACTGCCACCAGGTTTCTTTATTCTTTTTTTAAAGATTTATTTTATTTTATGTGCATTGGTATTTACTTGCATGCATGTCTGTGTGAGGGAGTCAGATCCCCTAGAACTAAAGTTACAGACAGTTGTGAGCTGCCATGTGGGTGCTGGGAATTGAGCCCGGGTCCTCTGGAAGAGCAGTCAGTGCTCTTAACTGACTTAGCTCCTGAGGCATCTCTCCAGTTCCCATGTCTTTATTCTTTAAGGGTATTTTCACTAAAAAGGGCACGCAGGGTTGGAGTCCTTTCCTTTCAGCCTTTGAATCAGCTGCCTCAAAGTTTTTTGCTTTGTCATTTTTTAATAGTTAGATGTTTTTATCTTTTTTTTAAATTTAGTGTACGTGTGTGTGTGTGTGTGTGTGTGTGTGTGTGTGTGTGTGTGTGTGTAGGGGGTGCTTCTGAATATCTTAAATCTATAACAAAGTTGCTGAGGCAGATAGTATGAGTCACAAGAGTTAAGGTCCATTTCTGAGAAATATTTTAGGGACAGGTAGACTCAGCATCAAAGGACATTAAGTGATAAAGTATATAAGATGAGTGCAAGGACATTGACCTTACAGAAATTATTCAGAACTTCCAGGTCTTAATTCCCTCATTTGTGAAACTGAAATGATAACTAATTTATAGATCAGTAGAAAATTAATGTTCATCAATAGATATATGAAGTCGATATACAAATATGTCTGTATTGCATAATTTAAAACATGCATTTTCTTCTGATTACTACAAAAAATGCTATTTTAGTTATAGTCCATAAAGTATACTACAGAAATGCATCCCATTTGTTCTTCTTTGGAAAGGGGCCTTTGGCAGTCTGTAAATTTCACCCTGCTCTCATGGCCTTTCTCTGGGTCACTGCCGCTCCAATTAGTAAGCATGTATCTTCTTAGTTTATAAGTTAAGACATAATGATCCATCCTTCCTAAGAGACCAGGAGCTTTTACTTCCTAGAAGCCTGTGAGGTGTAGGGTTCCTTATCCTTGGTGCTGTGACGTTCACAACCAGAAAGACAGACACTGAATGTAGATAGGTTCAGATTCATCCTGCTGAGAACTCTTTGAAAAGGTCTTTTTTTAGTAGTCTCATTCCCATTCTGGAAAAGGGTTAGCTTAAGATTTTCTGCACTGTTCCCTCCCTGCTTGTGAATAGGAAATGGTCCTGCGATAATGTTAATACCCTTGGGTTATGTCTGTTTTTCTGTAGTTTTCCACGTATGTGTGTCTGTCTGTCTGTCTGTGTTCTCTTTTCATGAGAAATTGGAAAATAAGGCAAAATAAGCCAAGTTTTAGTTATCTGTTTTAGCAGCCTAGAGGTCTAGTGCTCAGAGCCACTACCCAGGGTGACTTCAGAGAATGCTTCTCACACACGGGCAAATTTACTCTTCATTCTGTGCCTCTTTACTCTTCTGCTCTTTATATTGTCTCTGTTCTAATCCCCATCTAGCCTAATAATGTTCTTTTTTACAGGAGGCTTGAAGCAATAATAAAAATTACAAGAGTTACCTCTCATTGGTCAAAGGCACATTCCTAGGATAGACAATAAGGACAGAGCCATTTACCATGTAAGCAGTACCCATGGCAACACAAGGTTCAAGGTCTCAGGACCAGAGGGAGGGGGCGCAGTGCCCAGTCAGCAGACTTGGCAAATGAAGAACTGGCATGCTTTTCTTAGGGTGCTTTATATGGATAACCTTGGTTGGACACCTGCAACTCTGACCTTGTGCATAAAGTTTTAAACTCATGATCTATTTACAAAGGCCTTTAGTCTAGCTTGAACTTGCTCTGAGGTAAAATGAGCTAAATGTGTGCAGTTAGTCTGAGCGGAAGGAACAAAGCAGGCTTTTAAGGGTCTACAGTCCTCATGGGACAATAGATCTAGCTATGAAGCATATCCTGGTATATTTTCTATATATCAATTTTATACAGTTACAGGAGAAGTCATCTTTCTGACCATCCACGGACATGAGATAAACATACCAGCTTTTGGAAAACACCCAAATCTGTTCTTAGGGAAGAAATGCAGTAGCATGTGAGAGAAATTACAGACAGGAGCCCCTGGTCATTAACAGTCAGTGACTCCACGGTCCTGCCAGGTGGGGCTCCCCAGGTGGGGCTCCCCAGGTGGGTCGGCCTGTTGAGCACCAGTTGTCACTGGTGTATGCTCCCACGGCCTCTTGCCACCAGCAGCTCTCAGTGATCTGTAGCTCTGTCTTGCTCTCTGTTCTTTTTGTTTGCGCACGTGTGTGAGTGCGTGCGTGCGTGCGTGCGTGTGTGTGTGGAGGGGGGGTTGTCTCGTGTATCCCAGGCTGGCATGAACCAGATGGGTGGCTGGGGAGGGCTGTAAGCTCTGGGGATGGAAGCAGTACCCATTACAGGTGTGTACCACCATGCTTGGCTTCAGTGCTTTTATTATAGAGGTTTGTTCTGTCCTTTTGAACAATGCCATTTTTAATACTGTGATGGTTCAAATTAGAATTGTCAAATCTTCCCATCTTTTCTGATTATCTGTTCGCTTTTGTTTGTTGTAGTCCGTGGCCTTATTTGTTCAGGGCGGGGTTCTAGAAGCCGATTTCATTCAGGAGAAAATGTAACTGTTGCTAAGATTCCTTCTCAGAGGGAGGTGTAAGCAGCATCTGCCTCTTCTCCTAAGGTCCTGGTAACAAACCAAGGCACAACTCTGCTAGAATTCACTCAGAGTTTATGAGTTTACGGGCTTCCTTAGAGCGTAACTGAGGGATTACTTACAGAGTATGGGTGTTCCTCCCCACCTAACAGGCCACACTGGAAAACCTTTCCCAGTGGGGATGAGGGCTTTCTCACAGCTGCATAGATGGAGACCCTCTTTCCTATCTCCCCCGGCCTGTGTGCTCTAGCCCCTCCAGGAGGCCATGTGTAATTAAGGCAGAGATGCATGGTGGTAGGGAAAAGCTAGAGACTCAGTGAACGCCTCCACCTCCTGCCACTCTATGAGGGGACATAGACCGTCAACAAGCCCACCTGGGATGTCCCGTTGCTGGAGTGCAGCAGAACTCCCAGGGGGGCCGTTGTGTGGCCTGCAGGACAGTCACTCACAGGGTCACCATTATTAGAAGCAGAGATGCAAGACAGAGCTTCTGGTGCCGGCACCGTGTTGGTGAGCTAGTGTGAGGACTGGAGGGTAGCCCAGTACCTTTCACACAAGTCAAGAGTTGATATCTGTCTGCCAGCACTGTCTGAAAATGGGGCAAAATAATCATTCTGGGGTGACTTTGGATAGATACTGTAGCTGAGCCATCCAGTATATTTAATTGAATAATTTAAAACAAAACGGAGCAGGACGGTGGGCGTGCACATCTTTAATCCAAGCACTCGGGAGGCAGAGGCAGGCGGATCTCTGTGAGTTCAAGGCCAGGCTGGTCTATATAGTGAGTTCTAGGACAGCCAGGGCTACACAGAGAAAGCCTGTCTCAAAACAGACAAAACCAAACCGAGAGCTGTCATGCGTTTCTGGTGAGCTCTGAGCAGAGGCTAATTATTTTTTCCTCTCTTTTTCAGACCTGGGCCTGGATCAGTATATAATAAAGCGGTTTGATGGAAAGGTAAGCACACTGGCACCCAGACGTCCTCTTTTCACTGAGAAGGTTTTCAGGTTCTCTAAAATCACGTGTCACAGATCCGCCAATAGCTGTGTAGCTGCTGAGAAGAGCGTGTTTAGGTTCAGGGGCCTGCATCTCCAGGAGAGCCTACACAGGGAATCAAGCTGGGTTTTGCTGGGTTTGTTTGTTGTTGTTTTAATGTCTTTCCATTTAAGGTAACTCATGGTTTGCCTACTCCATATATTAAGGTTGAATTCAGTGTTTGCTGACTTTTGAATATTAACAGAAAAGTCATCACGAAGATGAATGAGCTTCCCAGTATTGCATTCACATTCATATGATCATCTACCTGATTGAACCTTCTGACAGTTTATAGCACTAATCCTAACTGTAAAACCATAAAAACCTCTATTGTGCTTTTGTAACAGTTATAAAGAAGTCTCCTGATATGCGTGTGTTTACATTGTACTTTCAATTCTTTCCTTTGTACCTGATGGAGAATCACATTATATCACATCATTCCTAGGCATTGAAGGGAAACCTTCAATTTTATTATCTCATAAAGCGGCCAGCTAAACATGCTTTTCCCTTTCAGGATAAATTCTTCAAAAGGAGAAAAGAAAAGCTTACACAGGGTCAGAATGAAAGTAAAGGGTCAGTTTTAAAAATATTTTTTAATTAAAATATAAAGATATCATTTTCCCTCTTCCTTCCCTCCCATGTACCAGGCCTCTTCCTTTGTTACTGTTACATGTGTGTATGAATGCATAGATAGATAAATACAATCTGCTGAATCTGTTTAGAGTTGCTTCTGTGTAGATGATTTCAGGGCTGACACTTGGAATTCGATAACCAATTAAGGGGCTCCCCCTTGTAGGACAACTGAATCTTCCTCTCTAGTTCTTTGTCTAGGGGTAGAAGCCCGTGAGAGTTCTTCATGTCCGTTGGCGTGGTCGATGTTCAGGTCTTGTTTACACAGCCACATTGTTGAGGTACCGTGGGTGTAACTCCCTTGTCATTTCTAGGAGACACAACCTCACAGCGGACTTCCTGCTCTTCTGACTCTTAGCAGTCTCTCTGCCCCCTCTTCCGTACTGTCCCCTGAGCCTTTTGCAGGAGTGATAGACGCATCCACTGGGTCCAGGCCCTCCACAGTCAGTTGTCCCTGCCTCTCACCAGTTGTTTTCTGTAAGGGTCTGACTGGGGGTGAGAGCCACACTTACCTGTGGGTGCAAAGATAAGTATGGGAGTTGAGTCTATGGTTCCAGGGAACAAGTTCTGAAAGAGGAAATATTCTGGAGGAATTTGCTTTGCTTTTTAAAGAGGCACTTCTCTCTCTGTCTCTGTGTCTGTGTGTGTGTCTGTCTGTGTGTGTATATGTCTCTGTGTGTGTCTGTGTCTGTCTGTCAGTGTCTGTGTGTGTCTGTGTCTGCCTGTGTCTGTTTCAACTTGGAAGACATCTTGTATGAAGTATTTAGAGAATGCCATCTTAGCTTCTTTAAAGAAACAAAACAAACAAACAAACAAAAAAAAACCCCTTGTAGCAAAGCATTTAACAAAGTCCATCATTTGACCACTAACAAACATTAGCTTATTTGATTGCTTTCTTATTGAATTGTATGTCATAAAAGCCAGGACAAATATAAAACAGTATTTCCTTGGGGTGCCTTTTAATTTTTATATAAATTTTATAGACCCCTTTCCATGTGAATCAGAAAAGGATGGTCCATTTGATACTGACAAAATAGCTGGGTAGTTTCACTGTTCTGTTTAATTAACTGGACAGCTTTGATAAGAAGTGAATGAAATGTTCCTACTTCAGTTGAACGTCATTGAAACTGAATTTGATTAAGCAGACTTTGCATTTTGGTGGGAGTCTTTTTCCAGAGCCCTTTCCTACCTTGTTAGTGAGCGCTAGCTCTTTTTTTTTTTTTTGGTTTTTCAAGACAGGGTTTCTCTGTGTAGCTTTGTTCCTTTCCTGGAACTCACTTGGTAGCCCAGGCTGGCCTCGAACTCACAGAGATCCGCCTGCCTCTGCCTCCCAAGTGCTGGGATTAAAGGCGTGCGCCACCAATGCCTGGCACGAGCGCTAGCTCTTTAAGAATACCAGCTCTTGTCTTTGGAGGAAAATCACAGAACACATCAGCCTCACTTTTATCACGTATTACTGTCTACTGAGGGCTTGAGTAAAGAATGCTGACATCCATAGCTGATGTTGCTGGAGGAGCATGTTTTATAGACAAGTGATATTGTCAGTATTCAGACTGAGATGAAAAGTTTTGAAAGTTTCAAGTCTTGGATGACTTCAGATTTTCTCTGATGAAATATTTCAGAAAACGAAAAACCTACCACAGTGTTGGATATCTAACACAGGTACACCAACAGCTGAGATGTGCTCAGCCCTTCCAGGTCTTTTTATAAGTAGCTTGTCTCAGTGGCTAAGGGTGCTCATTAAATAACTAATCATTTATTAGTACTGTTAGAAATATGATAAAATAGCATATAGAAATATGTCATAGATTTTTTTTTTAAATGCACACCTTCTTTTTTTTTGTTTTGTTTTGTTTTGTTTTTTTCAAGACAGGGTTTCTCTGTGTAGCTTTGGAGCCTTTCCTGGAACTCACTTGGTAGCCCAGGCTGGCCTCGAACTCACAGAGATCCACCCACCTCTGTCTCTGGAGTGCTGGGATTAAAGGCGTGCGCCACCACTGCCCGGCTAAATGCACCCCTTCTAATATGCATATAGTCCTCTAAGATTTGTTAATGTAGTCATTTCATGTCCCATACATTATTTTTTATTAAAAACGATTTAATTTTCATCTGATGTTTTTAGCATCTAGTAATTGGCCTATAAAACAATGTATTTCCAAGTGGAGCCTTGTTTTACAGTGGTGTCAAGTATTTAATCTTTGTTGCTATCTTTTCTTTGCTTATTTCACGTGGTTTATAATCTTTTTTTCCCCCCATTTTATCTTACTCCTTTTTCTTAGCAATGTAAATATAGAAGTTGTGCTCTGTATTTTCTATTCCTGTGACATGTGGTAAGCAGCTCTCTTGGAATCAGACACCTCCACATTTTCTTCAGACATCAAAGTGGAGAACTGCGTGGTGTAGATGTGATTATTTCCTGAGCAGGGATGCAGGAATGCTGGCATGCTGACTCCGAGCTTTGATGTCACCCTGGACTTCTCTTCCAAATCTGATTAAGTTCTTACCCTGTTTGCAAGCACCACAACAACAGGTTCCCATTGAAACCGACTGTTCATCACCATTCCATGTCTCATTCCTCTCCCCTCCCTGTCTTCTCAGCCTTCCCTCTCTCCCCCATCTCCTTCTTTCCTGTCAGTCAGTCTGTCTTTCTCGTTTATGATGGGGATTGAACCCAGAGCCTCCATATGCTCTACCACCAAACAGCAACCTCAGCCCCAAAAGTTTTTTAAAATTATTGTATTTGCCATAGTTAGGGTTTCTGTTGCTATGAAGAGACACCATGACCATGGCAACTCTTACAAAGGAAAACATTCCATTGGAGCTGGCTTCCAGTTCAGAGGTTTAGTTCATTATCATCATGGCAAGAAGCATGGCAACATGCAGGCAGACATGGTGCTGGAGAGGTAGCTGAGAGTTCTACATCTGGATCTGCAGGCAGCAGGAAGTGGCAGTGACACACTGACCTCAAAGCTCACCCCCTAGTGACACACTTCCTCCCACAAAGCCACACCTACTCCAGCAAAGCCACACCTCCTAATAGTGCCACTCCCTATGAGCCTATGGGGGCCATTTTCTTTCAAACCACTACAATATGTCACTGGATCCTCTCCTACTCTGTGGGCTTCCTCTTCATTCCGTTGATTATTTCGTCAGCTGTACAGAAGAGTCTTATGAGGTTCCACTTGTCAATTGTTGACCTTGATATTCTCACCCTCCTACCTTTGATAACTTAAAATCAGTCAAGTCCAAATTTTGTTAAATTAATATATGTGTTCAGGCCTTAGTGATGCTAAATACAGATAAAATAGGCAGAATTTTAATGTTTTGCTTCTGATTTGTATTTTTGTTTACTCACCAATGCCGTCTTTAATAATAGGATATGTTACTTATATTCTCTTTCCTTTACAATAGGGAAACTTTAGAAAAAAAGAAAAACTAGATTCCGAAACAGTGACTGAGACTGAATGGTCATCTTCTTGAAGGCTGAAGCTCCCACAGATATTTCAGTTAGATATTACTGGGGTATAAATGGAAAGTGAGGACCTGACTGCTCCAAGGTATGATGGAGGAGGCTTATTGCAGATGTGAGGGAGAGCACAGACAGAGGCAGCTGGAAGGGTCCAGACTGAACCAGGCCATGGGGTAGAGGAGGCAGTGAGAAAGTGAGACAGGAGAGAAGGAGCAAAGAGAGGACCTGGGAGCCAGGAGACCACGAGGAGGTCCAGCCGAAACGGCGGGGCTTTTCAGGAAAAGAGAAGCTGGGGAAGGAAGCAAAGCTCAGGGCTGGAGAGTTTAGTATAGGGGTGAGGTATGCCAGCCGGGATGACTCTGTGACAGGTACTTGTGAGTAGGGCCTGGGGGACACTGACAGCCAGTGTCCGCTTTGATACATTAAACAAGCACCTCAGTTAGCTGTTTGTCCTGAGTTTCTTTGAGACCTAATAGGGTGATGACCTGGTGCTTTATAAAAACCCCATTAACATATTCACTGACTGGTTGTCACTGGTGTATTTTTCTAGTTGAAAATGAAATCTCTAAATAAAAGTGTTTGGGTCAAGAGTAGCCTTATATGTCTTTAATCCCAGGATGCAGGAGGCAGAGGCAGGTTGTTCTTTTGGCTACCCTGGTCTACATAGTGAGTTCCAGGCCAGCAAAGAGTACATAATGAGACTGTCTCAAGAAAAGAAAAAGCAAAAGGAAAAAGAAAGGAAGAAGGAAAAAGAAAAGGTAGTGGTCGGGTCTCCGCCTGTTTTTTTTTTTTATGCCGGGCACTGAAAGTGCTGACACATAAGTACTCATTTCATCTGGGCCATCCCTTGCTTAGGCGGTGCATTTGACATCTTACAGGTTAAGAAAAGAGATAGACAAGCTAGGTCACTGGACAAGTCACACAGCAGGGTACAGTCGAGCCATCCTGAGTGCATTATCCCACTTCTCATGTACCCAAGGTGTTGTAGGAGGTGACCCATTCGTAAATAGTGTTAATCCCAAAGACGTGAGGAGAAAGACCAACTCAAATCACCATGACAAAATTAATTAAAGCAAGCAGTTAATTAAAACAAGCTTTTTTATTCATGTACAAGGGCTGCCTCCTCCTGAAGCAGGGTTCAAGAGGTCAGCCTTGGACATGAGGAAGACAAGGTTTTTATATCTCAGCGTAGGGGGTTCCCAAAGGAGGATTTGGTGGGCAGAATAGGCGGGGTTACAGAGGCAGAAGTGATCACAGCAACCTTTTGAGACAAAGGTGTTGCGAGGTGGTCCTGAAGTAGTCATAACAAGCTGGTCACAACAACAAGTGGCCGTAACGACCTCTTGAAACAAAGGCATGGTTGTCGTGTCCTGGAGCAGGCAGTACCAAGCCATTTGTAGTTAACGTTACAGATGGGGCGAAGCCAAGTCCTTAAGAAACAGGTTTCATCATAAACAGGAGAGAACCCAGTTTGTCTTTGCTGTAAGATGGCTTTCAAGCCTAAGATGGAGGGAGGCTGGCTCATCAATAGGACTTTTTTCTCACTGAATGTTCTTGCCTTATTACTGTTTGTAAAAAGGAGCAACAGCCACCAACACCCCCACCCTCTACCCTGCTTCCCACCCCACCCCTTCCCACCCCACCCCTGGCCCATGCTTCTTTCACTTTCTGTTGGGTGGGAGGGAGTTGTTGAAGTTGTGTTCTGCCCTTTTGTTGGTGATGATGGTTTGGGTTTGGTGGGTTTGGGTTTGAGGTTTGGGTGTGTTGGGTTTTGAAGCAGAGTCTCAAAGGATTGCCCAGTCTGGTTTTGAATCTATATGTTTGAGCTGCTCTGCCTCTACCTCCCAGATGAAGCACAATTAGAACTCAATAATAAATAAAAAATAAAAAACAAAAAAAAAAAAACATTTCATTTGAGGAAAGAAAATATGAGGTATACAAATTTAATAGCTGGACTTAGAAACTAGAATCAGGTTTGCTGTTCTGTGTTCCTCATGTTATCGTACGATCAGCTGGCATTTGGAAGGTACTGTCTGTGTATCCATCCTGTCCCTCTTGAAGTGATCAGTGTAGTGTGGCTCTCTGCTGACTGTGGCTCTCTGCTGACTGTGGTCAGGCCATTTGAGTAAAATGTTGTTTCCGTTATGAACAAACCAGGACTTTTTTTCTTCCCGGTAATGATTCACTGTGTCAGATGGAGCACCATTTGGAAAGCACTGGTTCTGATAACCTTTTTTATGAACCAGAAGTTCAGAGTGTAATTAAACTATTATAGGAAATTCAGGTGCTGCATCAGCATTTCTGGAAATCCTTTGGGCTAGCAGTACAATTCTGTGGTGGAACATGTACTTCAGCATGGGTGCGGCTCTGAGTTCAATTCCTCACACAAAAGGGGAAAAAAGTTAATTCTTTGACACTCACTAAAATTTTGTTTTCTTTTCCCATCTTTCCTACTCAAAGGTCTTAAAATCACTTTCAAAATCCTTTTTCATTTTTTTCTTACAAATTAACTTCAGTTATTTTTCCACACAGTATCACCAAAATAATAATAATAACAATAACAATAATAATAATAATAATAATAATAATAATAATAATAATAATAAATCTAGCTTTGCCCTGTGAACTCTTTATTTTCCAAGGCATTTCTTTCCATGACATCTGTGCCCACATTGGATAGCCATGTGGAAGTGGTCAGTAGATGTTACAAAGCATGCTGAACTGGGGTGAGAAATGCAGTCCCATGAATTGTAGTACATCACAGTGTAACATGGTGTGTAGCAGGGAAGAGTGTCAACTTCAAATGATGATGCCATCCTTCAGACACGGGCTCTGCAGCACAGTTGATGGGTAAAAACACTGTTAACCTTTGGTCTCTGACCTTATCAGAGGATTGGGACAGTAGGTGAAGCGGCTTGCGTGCTTGTAGCTGTTTTGCAAGGTTATGAGCGTGTTTCCTTTATGGAAGGGCTACCTGCTAATGTGTGCATTATCTTTCCATCCCCTGTGCATAATTGTTCTCAGTTCAGTCGTCTGGAAAAGTCTTCTGTGCTGTCTTTGCCTGGGTTGTTTTATATAGGTCCTCCATTTACCCAGGGGAGACCTGTGCTCTGTGTTGACAGGAGTTCCTCCCCCTCTGCTGTAGACTCCTTTGGGCCTCGGCCTCATCAGTCCCCGCTGCAGGCCTGTAAATCACTTGTAGCCCTGTTTTTCACCCAAGAACTTTTGTAATGATACTGAGCTTGGTTTGAAAGATGGTAAGTTTAGGTCAAATTTTATTCCACAGCCAATGAAGTTTACTTCCGTAAAAAAGCTTTTTTTAAGCCACTTGATATGTGGAGTGGAGCTCAGCTAAATTAACTAACCTGAACTACTCCCCGAGATGGCAGCCGACATGATGGGTCTTCATTACACGAGGACAGCCCTGATGCAGTGGAACATAACAGAGGGTACATGTTCCATTCTGAACTGCTCCAGTGAACAGTTCCCGATCCTCTGAACTCATCCAGATTTGGTTGTCTGTGTGTGAGTATGAATGGCAAAGCAAGCAATTTGCCATGAAGTTGAAAAACACCTATCACTAAAACTGTGAGTCATCGTAATAGGAAACCTTCAATCCAGAAACGCCTTGACTGACCCAGGGAAGACATGGAGCCTTTGCACCCCTTTAAAAACGTAATGATTCGTGTGTTCTCTCTGGAGAGTGTGACTCTGTCCTGCAGCTGGATGGTGTGGTGCTGGGAGGTCATGTTGTAGATCCTTGTTTTAGTGTGCCTAGTGGATAATGTCTATAACATTTGCACATGTTCTTCATTCTTCTGTTTCCAGGTTTTCGGTGATCATTTTTGCAGGTTTTAATTGTTCCTTCATATGTTGTGTTTTGTGATCTATATATGTTTGATTTGGGGAGTTTTGTTCCTATAATCAATGTCAATTTGTTTTTTCTTTTTCTCATCTTCTGATCAGGATTTCTGGCAGGTACTGACTCAGCAGCATGTGCTTTCAATTAATCGCTGCTCTGGAATCCATATTAATGCTTCAAAGGCAAAGGTTCAGTGCATGCCCCTGTCCTTCCCCCTCCCCTCCCCCCAGAACGGTTCGTCCCTGTCACTTTAAATTTCCTGCTTCATCTCTAATATGACAATTCGAACACTGCACAGTCCTTGAGAGTGGAGAACCCGGCATAATTCAAAAGGAAGTTTTCTCAGTAGCTGTTAACACAGAAGGACAAGAAACCTAGCTGTAGTCTTTGCACTACAGCCGATTTTAATAATTGGTCATTTAAATGTTAGAATTGCTTGGGTTGTTTCGTTCCTAATCTAGCATAGAAATGAAAGGCAGTTTATTTTTTCTTTTAAATTTCCTAATAAATGCAAACAAGCAGTCGCTTGTTGCTCTTTGCTCAATAAAATAAATGGCTTAAGAGGAAATGGGTAGCATATTTAGATTTCGTTATTTTGCCCTTTTGAATGAGGCAATGACTGTAACTTGGGAAAATAATCAAACACATGGGAAGACTATACAGGTGTAGAGATTTCCAAGGACGCTCAGAACAAGTACTTTTTAAACTGACCTTCAGATTCTTCCACTCTTTAGCTATAGGGTATACATTTTTTAATTTTATTCACTTAAAACTACTCTTGCATTTTTTGATAATTAGTTGTAATAAAAATATCAATTCAACTTAAATAGTAGCATCACTTGATTTGGAATGACTGGTGCTATAATTAGTGAAGACCACAGGGCACTCTTTACAGTGCATTTCCCCTCTGCTCCTGTGTTAAAATGGGGTACCCATTCAGTAGTTCTCCAAACCATTCACCCTGTGATTGGTGGAATACACTATCTTTCATAGATAACTGTGGCGTTAACTGTATTCTGAAACAATACTTCAAATTTCATCAAAATAATTAATTGATAAGCCCATTTCAATTCCTCAGATCCTGGGGATTTTGTTTCAGAATAGCTAAGGTACAAACAAGTGCTAGCCAGAGGAAAACAGGTCTAAGCTCTTCATGGTAGAGTGCTTGCCTACCATGAACAAGCCCTGGATTTGGGCCTTAGCACTCCAAAACTTTTAGAAAGAAGAGAGAGTTGATTGATGGCCAATCACATGAGAATGTCTTGCCCATGACTCTCATTGCGGCAGGACAAATGGTTGGGGACAGCTCAGAGACCCTCACTCTTCATTTATAACCGTGTGTTTTTAAAAAGACTTGCCTTCCAAAGACATCCTTACATCAAGGAGTGAGGAGAAGAGATGAGAATTACTAAGTGCCAGGAAGCCCTGGAATCTACAGCCCTGAGCACTCAACCACTGCAGGTAGTAAGCACCAGTCATTTAGGCTTTCAGTACTCCAAGTACTATTTTGGTTGAGCAGAGATTGGAAATCAACCATTATCCACTTGCTTCAGGAGCACATCTACTGAAATCGGAATGATGCAGAGATTAACACCATGGCCTCTGTGCAAGGAAGGCACACAAATTTTGAAGCAGTCTGCATTTTTCTATCATCCATATTTTCCCGAACCTTTTATGGGTTTCTGGAATCAGTATATAGAACCTGTTTCATTAAAATTAAGATTTGAGATGTTAAATATTTTTAAATTAGCTTTTACTGCATCCTTCAGAATACCTTGCAAATTTATATTAAACATAAATTTTCTTTTATAGATGGTGAGGGAATTGTTCATATTAGTTTCTAGAAACAGCGCTTGTTTTGGTGACACCAGTCCATATCTTTTAAGCTCCCCAAGCAAGCAGCAGTCACTTCATTAGAGAAGGTGGACCCTTGCTTATCTCTTTGCAGGTTCTGTTCTTTGCATGCTGTTCCTACTGCCTGTGGAGAGGGTGGCCCCAGAGGCCTGCTAGCATAGTGCACTATTCTTCAGGCCAACTTATTAATGACGTCAGACACTCGCTCACTGTATTGACGTGGAGTAACCTGGTCTCTTTCCAGTCTCTCGAGTTCCACCGCTCCTAAAGTCTGTGGATTTAACACCTTTTGGTTATTCAGGTTGACAAAAGAAAGATAGTGTAATCATTAAGTGCCCCCAAAAGGAGGTCATTTATTTGCTTGCCTCAAATATTCAGATTCCTATTAATACATTTTTATTTTAGGTTATGTTGTGTTTGAATTTGAGATCAACCGAACCCATTTGATGTTCCATTGTTTATTTGAAGCATAAACATAACTGGCCATTACCTTTCTGACAACGCCTCATTCTTGGCTTTTTCATCATAGAACAGTGTTTGTAGTTCACTCTGGCATGAAGGACTTGGTTCTAGACTTTTCCTTTTCCATATTACTTAAGTACAAGCATGTTTGAAGACCACAGTTACACGATTCTAGGAGAGCTACTCAAAACAAGCCTCTGCTGTCTATAGACACAGGTTCTCACCTTGTTCTGAATCTCTGCTGATGCCCTGTGGTCATAGAGAAGCTAGTTCTTTGAGAATAGAAAGCTGTAAGAGTATAGAAGAGCCTTTTATTTTTGAAGTGATGCACATTTTGATGATGAATGAAGTACACACTTGACTGAGTAAGTAAAGGCACACTTAATCACTGGCTCAGATTGTCCTTGGATTAGCTGAGACAAGCTAAGCCCCAAAGTTAATGCTCCACAGCAGTGAGTGAAGTTGTCCTTCAGAAAGGTCCAGTCCTCAGGAACATTTTCAGAAATTGTACACACAGACACCTGTGCGCCCCTGTGCTGTTCACAGCATATGAAGTGCAGTGGTTCATGGCGTGGGCTGTGGAGTTAGAGTCCAGTCGGTCCGGTCAACTCAGGCCCTTAGTTAACTTGTCTAAACTTGAGTCATCTTAGATGCGATCCCAAGCGCTGAGATTACGGGTGTGACCCAGCATGCCCAGTGTCTGCAGCTTATGCACAGCTGTGGATTGAGAGCACTCCCATCTTAGCTATATTCCCAGCCCCATAATTCTTAGAAACTCTTGGCACACCTTGAAAGGTCAGTGGTGTTCCATGGATATCTTTTAATGTTTGGTATCAAATTTGTTACTAAAATTCTTTCGCATGGGGCTTCCTGAGAGATAGTAGCTGTCACAGTCAAGAGTGTGAGCAGTGATTCTTGTAATGGACCTTTTATTTTTCCTCATGATACTTATTTTCCTTGCTGTATTTTTCCAAATGAGAAAGGATGAAATTACTATGTTGACTCATAATTTTAAAGTGTATGCATGAGGTGGTTTTACACTAAGTGACAAGGAAGCCATTTATAATACCTACATGACGACAGCCAAGATGCTGAGCTTGGGACTGTTGGGGGCAGGGATTGCTTTCTAGGGGGTTTGTTTGTGTTTAGCACTAGTTTATTTGTGTGTCTGAGTTCAGATTTAAATTCTTAGATTTGGGTAGCAGAATATCAATAACGATCAAATATAATTTGTCCCACTAAAACTGATGTAAAGGAGTATACAGGCATGCAGCGTCAAAACATACGATTTTCTTCCCCTTAGAGTTTTGATGATACTTCAGCAGATACTGAGGATTCAAATAAATCACTTCAATAAAGTTCTGTCCTTCACTTGAAGTTAATTCCATTCCAGCAGATTTATTTGACTTGTTACTACTGCTTTTAATCATATCATCTGCCGCTGCTGTATTTTAAGCATCTTCATGATGACATTTTCTCTGAGGCTAACGAAATAAGGAGAACATTTCATTCTGGGTAGTTGGGTTGCTCTCAGAGCTCAGGTGGTCAGAATTGGGACTGAAAAGAGAATTGCTTTCTGCAGATGGCATGTACATCATCTCAAGCACCCCGGCCTCAGTTTGTTGCACACTAATATATGTTACCTCCAATGCAAAAGACCTTTGAGAAGCTCGAAAGAGAATCTGAGTCAGAGAAGGGGAAATCGTAAACTACACTGAGTTGAAAACATTTAAACTTAATTTTCATTTGGCATGTACCAAATCCGACATTTCTGCACAATTGGGTATGGACCAAATCAAGAGGGCATATTTTAGCTGTGCAACAACTCCTGTTTGACTGAGAATAACGTGACTGTTTAAGACTAACGTTTTCCCAAGGCTTTGGCAGCTCTCTGTGCACCAAGGAGATAACGAAGTGTGAGAGTCGCTGCATGAGAAAATCGCTGAATCTTCTCTAACACTCCCCTCTCCCCACCATAACTCCAGATAGTGATGCTGTCTGCCATTTGGAAACGATAAGCCCAAATCAAGTTTTCTGGAAGCAGTCTATTACTGTCATTAATTTTTCAAAGTACAACTACAAATATTACTAGAGGGATTTGAAATCTTTTTTTCAGCAGTATAGAGAAATATTGATTCTCCTTTGTTTCTTTTTCACAGTACTGGTGATTGTGCCCAGGGCTTTGCACATGCAGACCAGATGCTTGGCCACTGAGCAACAAAGTTTGCCTTTAAAAAAAAAAAGTGTTTATTCAAGACTGGGTCTCACTATGTAGCTCTGGCTGTCCTGAGACTTGCTATGTGTAGCCCATACTGGCCTGGAACTCACAGAGATCCATCCACCTGCCTCTGCCTCCCAAGTGCTGGGATTAAAGATGTGGGACACTATGTCCAGCGCCTTTTTAAATTTTATTTTGAGATAGGGTCTTACTAAGTGGTTCAGTTGGTCAACTCATAATCTGCCTGTCTCAACCTCAGTAGCTGAGATTACGGTCCCGCACCATCACGTCTGGCAAGAAACACTGATAATAAAATAATCCTTAACAAGTGTCAATATTAAAGTAATCCAAAAACTTGAGATTCATGAAAGTTGGCTTCTTAATTTAAGTAGCAGTGCTGTGCCCCCCCCCCCTTTCTTTTCCTGTATACCACAAATATGTTTAGTTTATAGGTTACTACATGAGCATTTAGTTTGTGGAGTCTGTTGATTTCCAGGAGCTCCTTTTGTTTTAAACTATAGAACTTGAAAACTGGGTGTGGAGTAGAAAGAATGATGAGATTAAATAGGCTCCATCTAATTGAGTCCTCGAAGGGAAAATCACCTGCTCTGTTCTGATCAACCCTGTAACTAACCGTTTGGAAGTCACCACACACTAAATGCTAGCACGTTGGAATCCTGACTGGAAACCCAGCCTCAGGGCCCTTGATGGTTCATACAACTTTAGCCATAGACTTGGTGAGTCCGTGAGACTAGTCAGAAGCCAAAGGGCAGGCACTTGAACACAAAGCCATCCCACCCAGTAGAACTATTGGGGGTTTTTAATTCACTGTGAAGTGTGGTGATCACATGTGTGGGAACAGTGTGTTAAAGCGGTAAGTTTATTCATAAGACTTTCAGTCTCAGGCTGGAGAGATGGCTCAGCGGTTAAGAGCACTGACTGCTCTTCCAGAGGACCCAGGTTCAATTCCCAGCACCCACATGGCAGCTCACAACTGTCTGTAACTCCAGTTCCAGGGTACCCAAAACCCTCATATAGACATGCATGCAGGCAAAACATCAATGCACGTTTAAAAAAAAAAAAAAAAAAGACTTCCAATCTCTGCTTCTCAGGAGGCTGAGGCGGGAGGACCACAGGCCTACCTGTACCATAGAGTGAAACCAGGGCTAGCTTAGCAACTTAGTGAAACTGTATCTCAAAATCAAAAGTGAAAGGTCTGGGGACTCCACTCGGTTAGAGTACTTGCTTCACACATACAAAGCTCTGAGTTCAGGCCCCCAGTAACCACATTCAGACATGTAAATCGGGCATCTAAGGATGTAGCTCAGGGATAGAAATCTTGCCTGTTAAGCCTGAAGCCCTGGTTTTCTATTTAAAAAAAAAAAAAAAAATCAGTGTGATACCATAGTACAAGTGAAACCACACCAGCCCCTTCATGGGGGTGGGGGGTGGGGGGGTGTTCTTCATTACTTAAGGTCGATAACTTTGGTGTCTTAGTGATATCACACCTGTTCTACGTGTTGAAATAAGGCTAGGTTCTAAGTGAATACTAAAAGTTATATTTTGTTCATGTATGACAGTGAGCTTTGAAGCGTGCTGCAAAGTTTTATCATCCAAAGGGGGACATTGATCACTAAGTTGAATAGAAAGGGTGCTGTAAGTTGACCTGCATTCTGCCTCGCACTTTTAATTTCAGAAGTTGAAGTGATTAGAGAAGAAATTGATAGGTAACACCTGAGCTATATGATGTGGCCTGATACTTATAAGGCGCCTGCGGTTGCAATTCTCTATCTAAAATACGCTTAGTAATTTTCACTATACGCTGAAGTAGCTGAAGCCCTCCCTTGGGGACCTTAAGATGAAAGGCATTTCTTCCAGATGCTCACTGCGATGATACTGTAATAAACCTAATCTTACAGCATATGCTCTTAGAAGATAGTTAAAGCAACTTTGAAATATTTCTTTGCACTTTTAAGCACAGCTTCGATTTCTTTCTTACAGTTTGTGTATTATCTTTGCTATTTATATTGATTTCTTATATTGAATTAATGCATGTTCTTTGGATTTTCTTAGAAAAATTACGTTTTGAAGAGAAAATGATAAGGAACATTGTGTTTTCATTAAAAATGTGCCTCCCTTTAGCTCTGTGAGCACACAGAGGATGTTTGCTTAGATCAAAAAAAAAAAAAAAATGACTTAAAATTTAGTCCAGCATTACACATTACCTAAAAGATGAACATTTTGCTGGCATTTTCCATTTGCAGAATTGAACACCCTCTCTGTACTGTCAGCCTTTCAATTCCTTCAATTGTTAGTTTCCATTTTTGCCATATTTCAGGCTTTTACATTTTCATTTTCAAACTAGTATCTCTGTTCTTCATAGCTTCCCTGTATGTCACAGGCAAATGATATGAGAATATCATCTATATTAGAATTACATCTTTTTAAAAAGCCAGCTAAGAAGAGCCATAGGCACAAGTTAGTCTTAATAATTGTTTGCCTGGTAACTCTCATTCCTTTTTTTTTTTTTTTTTTTTTTTTTTGAGGCATCATCTCACTGTGTACTCCAGGGTGGCCTCAAACTTGTGGAGATCTGCTCCCAGGCCCCCTCCAAAATTCTGACACAACCCTTTGACGCTCTCCTCACTTTAATTTGTGAGATCAAATATGATGGCTCTATGATAATTTTGGTGTCGATTGATTAAAATGTCACAGCTTTTGTACAGATCTTCTGTAGAGTTTTGCCTATTTACAGACTCGTGGCACTGATGAATGTGCAATGATGTACCGTCCTGCTGAGCCTCTCTTTAACAAGGGGATGCTCACTCGGAAAATACACCGATGACTGCTATTCCTCCCCCCACCCCCACCCCCACCCCAACTCCAGAGGCTCTGATGAGCGCTGTGGACTTTGACTAAGGACCAAGAGATTACATGGCCACAGTGCACCACAAGACAGGAGAACGCTTTAGTCGTTCATGCTTCATCTTCGAGGAGCTGCTGTGAGACACACCCGTTCTGTGCTCACCCCTCTCTCTAGCACCCGTGTGCCTGTGCAGGCTGTCCTGGTTCCCTCGACTTCTCCATTCCTTGAGTGTTCCACTCTCCCTGGACGCACTGTCGGTCATGAGTCCTCTTAGATGTCTTGTCTTCCCAGTGTCTTTAACGTCTTCTTACGTAGAGCAGTTTGACCTTCTCGGGGCCCTCCTGCTCCCTCCCACAGTTCTCAGTATAGCAGAGGTCTCACCTGCAGCTACAGTGACAAAGTCTTTCCTTCCCTGAAGAGCAGAAGGCTCCAGGCCCAGGCCTGCATTGGTCAGTGAGCTAGCTGAGGAGCAGAAGGCTCCAGGCCCAGGCCTGCATTGGTCAGTGGGCTAGCTGGAGTAGCATTCCAAGTATAGTGAAGAGACCCTGTGGAGACTGAGTGTTCATTGCCCACAGTAGGTCTACTGTAGCTCTTTGTCTAGTGACATTTCTTTTATGTCTGCAGACTGTCTAATTGTCCTAAGGATGAGGAGGATGGGTCCAAATTGTGTCCTATCTGCACCTCTCATGCTGCCCTTTTAACCACCAAACAGTATAATATTAGCATAAGCATAGACCTACAGAAAATAGCATAAAGTTGAGAATCTGGAGATAAACCTGCATTCACAATGGATTGACTTCCAACGGTGGCCTAAGAGCATTCGGTAAGGCGAGGGTAGTTTCTTCCACACACGGAATGGTGTTCACTGGCTATCTAGACACAAAAGAATAAAGGTGAGGGCTGGCAAGATGACTTAGTGGGTGAGGGTGCTTCCTGCCAAGCTTCAAGACCTGAGTGCGATCTCCAGAGTCCAGGGAGTAGAGGAAGAGAACCCACTCCCACAAGTTCCCTTCTGACTTCTGGATGTAAACAATGGCATGTGCACATCCCTACACACATACACATTAAATACACAAATGTAAAATATACACCACGGCACATGCACATCCCTACACACATACACATTAAATACACAAATGTAAAATGAAGCTGGACTGCCTATCTCACATTACAGGTAAAAACTCAAAATGAATCAGAAAGTTTTAAAAAAGGAATTAATGCTTTCAAACTAGAAAGTAGAAGTAGCTCCATGACCTTGGCTTCAATGATGGAGTATTAACTACAACATGAAATAAAAGGGGGGAAAAAATAGGTGAACTGAAGTTCACCGCAGAACCTTAGGTGACTTCCCAGAACATTGTCAGTACAGTGAAAAACGAACATGAAGAAGGAGTGAAAATATTTTCAGAGTATATAGATGATAAAGTCATAGCATCCAGGAGGTGTCAAAAACTCTTTTTACAAATCATCGGAGCGAAGCCAGGTGAAAAGTGGCACAGCCTTTGGACAGACATTCAGATGGCCTGTGCCATCTCAGGTCATGAGGCATGTGGCAGCAAGCTGGGCACAAAGAAAGATGCACATCAAAATTTAATGAAGCCAAGTGTCGGGACCTGTAGTCCCAGCGCTTGGGAGACAGAGATAGGAGCACCTCAAGCTTGAGTTCCAAAGCATTCAGGGCTGAATAGCGAAACCCTGTCTGGAAGAGAAAAAGAAAACATTACAGTGAGGACCATTGTATATCCATGAGGATAGCGGCAAGGATGTGTAGAAACTGGATCCTCTGTGTTCCTGGGGGCGGGGTGTGTGCTGAAGCCACTGAAGGAAATGGTTTGGCTGTTCCTCAAGACTTAAATATATGTAGGGGAGTTCTACTTTTAGGAGTATGTTGAGAACAGCCCAACTACTCTGACAGTTGTTAATGATTGCATACAGCAGCCAAAAGGCAGACATTATCTGAGTGCCCTGCCTGTAGATGTGTAAACCAATCCTGGTATATACACACAGTGTAGTGGTTTGGGTACTGATCCACACTATGTGGATGAACTTCAAGAACATTTAATGGTAGAAGCCAGGCACAAAAATATTCATTTGATGTGTGGTTAAGTAGTTAAAATGGTGGCTTCTATGGAAATACCATCACAATAATATGTAATAAACCTTCAAGGGAAAACTGTTCCAGATAAAGGAATCTAAAGAAACTTGGCAAAATGATGCATTTTTGTTCTGACATCTGGACTGGGGAAGAAGGGGCATGGGTGTAAAGGAAATGGTTGGGATAGCTGTCTAAGTGTGAAAATGGACAGGATGCAGGTTGACAAGATGACCTGAGTTTGAGCCTGGGAGCTCACATGGTAAAAGAAAAGAACTGACCTCAGGTTGTCGTTTGACTGCCACCCTCTCACGGTGGCATACACACAAAATAATGTACTAAGGTTCTTTATTAATGAATGATATTAAGTAATACTATGTGTATTAATATTGAACTTTCTGGATTTATTGAGTTTATTCTACAGTGCTTGAGAGAATGTCTTTGTTCACAGGAAATATATGCTGATATATTTAAAGGAATGTAAAATAGCACCACGTCTCCAGCTGATTCAGAGTGATGTGAAGGCTGTCTCTGTATAAAATACAAAGCCAGTGGAGTCATGTGTTAGTAAACTTGCATAAAAAGTATATGCTGGCTCCTTCTTTTGTCTGTCAATTCTTCTGTCAGTTTGAAATTGAGTGAAAATCTGAAGTTAGTGGCCAAGTGTGGTTTCTGTCTTTATTCTTCTGAGCAGCACCGTGGAGTGATACTACTCATAGCTCTGGCCAGCTGCCTCCCTTCACTTGGTAAATTCTCACCTGCTCCTCAACTTTTGGCTCCCAATGCCCTCTTTATTTCAATGCACAGAGCAGCGTCTCCATGAGATTATTATAATGTTAATTCTTTGGCTTCCGTATACACTTACTACTTTGGATAGCAATCATATGCCTTTGGAAACATTTTCTTTTCATGTAAGTCTTCCTGTTCACAATGTTTTACAACATATCAGATCATTATATATAAATAAAAATTTCTATCAATTGTATGCACATATATATTTTTTGAGGAATTTACATACTAACTTTCCAGAGAGTGGCCTTGCTGCCCTGGCTCTCCTCCAGTAGATTCTCCTCCTGGAAATTATGTTTAACTTCTGGGTAGAGAACCAAGTGTTGGCGTAAGATCCAGCCATACCAAGAGCACCTTGAACTATGTGCTCATTTTAGTTGTCAAGTCAAAGATATAATCACTAAAAACTGTCATGGGGGATAATATATCAGCCACGAAAGTCAGAGAAGCACTTGCTTCCTGTCTTCTGTTTGGTTTCTGCATTGCTGGGGATGGAACTTGAGGTCTCGGGCATGCGAGGCAGGACCTCTACCACCGAGCAGCAGCCCAGCCCCAAGTTCTTTCTCCAGTGGCGGCTGCAGTTGAACTCTAGAATCTGGGGCCGTTTGGTTGGCACCGCCTGTGCCTGTGGGTCCGCACCTGTTGGTGGGGCCACCTGAGTTGGCTAAGGTTGTGCGGGGGTGATGCCATGCTGACTCCCATGGTTCCTGTGCTCTCCATTGCCTAACCACTTCTCTTTCCTTTGTGATGTTGATGGGATCTCCACTAGACAGAGGTAACCGTGGTAGCCTGTGCCTGGATGCTGGTGTGGTGGTGCCTGTCAGTTTTCATGAGGCTCCCGAAGTGCTGCCTGCCGTGTTCCGCTTGCATGAGATTGTTGCTTTGATTGCGCTTCCTTGATTGGAGTTCTTAAAACCTCTTTCTTTCTCCCCTACCCCCTTGGTGCACAGAATAAATAGTTTCTTAAATACCTGTGGTTGGTCCAGAACTTACGGACTTTGTCTCAAGTACAACTCTCCGGTGGATCCTTTGCAGTTTTTGAAAGTATCTTCAGCATCACCACTGATTTTGTGCTTCAGAGAGGAATTCAGAGGACAGGAAAAGTTTAGCTGGACAAGTGGAAAGGGACCATGTGTCAGGCAGGCTGCTACTGAAGCTGCCCTTCATGATCACAGAGAAAGGGAAGATACATTTGAAGCAGAGCTGAGTCAGGAAACCATTTTTTTTCATCAAAAAGCTGAAATTCAGTAGCATCCATTAATGTAATAATAAATAGGTTGTTGTGTCTAAATCTTGAGGTGAATGTCGGATTTGTCATTGTATTTCAGAATATTCTTTATCCCAAATACTCTTCCGTATTTCAGACTAAGATTAAGAGTCCAAAAGGAAGGATTAAAATGAGCATTTCAGAAGCGTTTGTATGGCCTTGAGAACTGCTGCCTCCCTCCAGTTCAGAGCACTAACAGTATGGTTTTTTGGTCAGTTGGAACCAGTTTCCTTTTAGCTTTTTCATTTGTTTGAATTTTTTTTCCTTTGTGTTTCAGAGTGAGGTCAGTCGTTTTAAAATTAAAACAGTTCTGAGGTAGGGCTCTGTGTTCAATGACAGGAAATAATTGAAATCATTTTCTAATTTCCTATTAACCCCAGTGTTTCAGCAAAAAAAAACTAATCATTTTGCCTTGGAATTTTCATTAGCTTAAAAACTGTAAAGGATCCATTGGTTTTGAATGGCCGTCCTAGAAATGCACAGGTAGTGAACTGTGAGGTGACCGCCCAGTCCCTCCTGCTGTCTGTGTTCTAATCCAGCCCTGTCTTCTTTATTTCTTGGTGGGACCTGCGTATACTAGAAAATTGCCCAGGAACGAGAAAAATTTGCTGATGAAGGCAGTATATTCTACACCCTTGGAGAATGTGGGCTCATCTCCTTCTCCGACTACATTTTCCTTACGACTGTTCTTTCCAGTAAGTATGAACATCCGATTTTATTTGTTTGTAAGGAGCGCGCAGAAATAGAGAAATAGCTAAGCTGATCGGCTGGAAACCAATACTTATGTACAGTTAGTGGATTAGAACTCTTATGAGATTTTGTTTATTTTTTCTGTGATTTGTGTGTGAAGTCACTTGAAAGGAAAAGAAACCTTAGGTGTCAGGTAGAATTTTTAACACACACAGCCTGCCACATTACACCTGCTGGCACCGGCTCTGCGTTCTGTGAGGACCAATCACATACAGCGACTGCTGCGGCTCTGTGCCTTTCCACATACACCATTTTCACGTGGCTTTGTCCACTAAGGAAAAGTGGCCCCATTTTCCTGCTTGTGTTGACTACCCACTTTTTAATCTTCGAAGACGATGTCTGGGGATTCAGAACTCAATATTCACTTATGTAGAACATGGGTATGTGTCTGGTTTTTAAAAGTGAAACAATTTAGGGTGTGTAACACTGTGGGACTTTGTCTTCATGTGAATTTTGATCATTCAGAAAAATTAAACAAGATGTTCATAGCTCTCTTTGGTGTGCAGTCTGTTAAAATATAACTCAGGTAAGAGCTGACGATACAGCTTGGTGGTTAAGTACTTGCCTAGTCTGTGTGGTCCTGGGTTCAGCCCCCAGCACTGCAAAAGCAAAGTACCAAAGTGAACCAGAGCTCAAACTCGACATTCTGTTGACAGTGATTCTGAGTGTTCTTCCAGCTAGGAAAGATACGGCCTCCCTCCCCGCTCACATCCTCTTCTCCATCCATGGATGAGCTTCTGTAAAGATAAAACCCTGAGTCAGGTGGTGAGGGTGGTTTAGAAACAGGGTCTCTCTATGTAGCCTAGGCTGCCATCAAACTTGGCAATCCTCCTGCCTCAACTTGCCAAGTACTAGGATTACATGTATGCACCACTATGCCCAGCTTATGAGTTTTAAGAGATGGAAGACATGGATCCTGCCATGACCAAGTTTCAGCCTTATTCCTTCCGTGTAACTGCTGACAGGGAAAAGAAGTAGATGTATACCTTATCACAGCTGGCCGTGGGGTGCCACTGTGTCAGAATGAGTGTATGCAGCAACCCAGCCAAATTAAAGCATATCTTGGCTCTGGCTTTTTTTTTTTTTTTGGTTTGTTTGTTTGTTTGTTTGTTTGTTTTGAGACAGAGTCTCTTTACATAGCCCTGGCTGTCCTGGAACTCATTGTGTGTGTAGACCAGGCTAGCCTCAAACTCAGAGATCTGCTTACCTCCGCCTTCCCAGTCTGAGATTAAAGGTGTGTGCCACCACACCCAGCCCACACCTTGACTCTTTTTTAGTTGTGAGCCTAGCCTTTAATGGCTGAACCATCTCTCCAGCCCAGACCTTGACTCTTTTTTAAAAAACAGAAATCATTTTCTATGTATGTGTTTATACCTGAGTGTATGTATGTGCACTGTGTGTGTAGATACTTCAGAGCCACTCAGTGTAGGTGCTGAGAACTGAACCCTGGTCCTCTGCAGAGCAGCAAGGTCTCTCGGCCACTGAGCCGTCTTTCCAACCCCTTGTTGAGCTTTTTTTTTTTTTTCCTTTTTAATCAAATTTGAAGTTCTGCAGCTGCTCAGATATTGTGACCTTCTTCAGATGTGCTGAAGTCATACCTTTCCCCCACACTTCAGCCTGTGGCATGGATTATTGTTGTCTCCATTTTACAGACATACAGAACGTTCCAGAACCTACCCCTAGTTCTACTGTGAATGAGTACCTATTCTCAGATAGGGGCCTAAACTGAGCAGCCTCTGGGCTCCTGTGGCTTTCCTGCCCTGCTCTCAGGATCGGCAGTGGCAGTTGGAACTCACTCGCTGCCTCAGTTTCTCTAAGGCTGAGCTGTGGAGAGGCTATGGTGGCAGTCCAAGCGTCCTTGCAATCTTCATGCTCCATACGGCATTTTCACTTTATCTAACAAGCTGCCAGAGAAAATCCGCCACAGACGTTACCCTGGGGTCAGGTCAGTGCTTTCCCACACTCAGGGCTAGTGGAGTCACAAAGCCCATTGTAGTCTAAGTATGGTAAATGATTCCCAAGTCATGCTGGGAGAGGACAGACAGCTCCCTAAGCCTCGAAAGTGCTAGTATTGGACCCTCAAGATGGCCCAGTGAGTAAAAGCTCTTGCCACCAAGACTCACGACCTGAGTTCAATCTCCTGACCCACAGGGAGGAAAGAGAGAACTAACTCTTAAGTTGTATACTCACACATACACACACACACATACACACACACACACACACACACACACACACACACACACACACACAGAGTAAATAAATAAGCATTGCTAGTGAATTGGTGTAGGACTAGAACATACATTAGTGTATTTATTTTTTTGATGCACAGCAGGTAGCAGGGGCTGTAGAAAACCAATAGGACAGTTGAGTCAGGACCGCCCTTCTGATGAGTTGTTTGCACTCATTGAGTATACTTGTGACATCATCATTTGAGTGCCACCAACACTCTGCTCTAGCAGGCTGAAGCGTGGGACCCCAGCGTGCTTGAGAAGCTCCACTCTGTTGTCAAAAATAAAATCTAAAAACTATAGGTAGCAAGTTGTTCTTTTCCAACTTACCATGCCTCAAAATAAAACCAGGGAAGCTTCTTTCCTGAAGAAATTGCGTTGTGCAGCATGATTTCCCATTAAATGGTGTTCATTCTCATTGAAACTTTTCGGAAGTTTGATGAGAAATATCTTGTGTGTAAAGTAAGTGGCATTGATTTCTTACTTTTCTCTGTATGCAACTTGGATAAAGGGCCTTCTTGGCCAGCTAAACACTGAACCCCTGTTCTCCCATTTCATACACACACTTACACACACATTCTCATAAACCTTTCTCTTGCTTATTTTTTTTTCCTCCTTGGCCTCCACCACCACTTCAGAGTCTGTGTGATTTATTGTTTATCTCACTCATTGTCCATTCTCCAACCTAAACTGTTGCTTACAGAGCAGCAGTCACAAGTTTGTGATAGTCACTACAGATACTTGCTGTACCTAAAGAGTTACAGCAAAGACACAGAACAAGAGTATAAGATTTATCGAGGTTGGTGTGTTTGTTTCCTCCAAAACCAGCCCTGCTGTTGGGATCCTAGGCCAGGAATAGTCCTTGTAGTCAGTTGTTAATGTCTTCAGTCTGCAGCTGTGAGGGCAGAGGGGGGAAACATGGCTTTTAAATTAATGTATTTCAAAACACACTTGATTCCTTAGGCTAATTCAGAATCCATGCATTGTATCCTTCCCTAAGCCGGGTACACAAATTCTGCTGTTTATACCTCATTTCTCTGATCTGCTTTGATGGATTCACTTGAATTTTTTTTTAGCATGAGCATCTATATTAAGTAGAATATTAAATATTTACTGGATAGCTACTCATCAATAAAATAAGTTCATATTCTTACTAGGCAAGATGATTAATAATTATTATTAAATAATTTCCAAAGAGCCTCTGATCCTTAAAGTAGGTTAATAAAAATCAAGTGAGAATACACAAGCATGGTTATTTATGGCTCATTATCTGCACTATCCAACTGCAGCATTCACTCGTGGCCTTGAGATAGAAGCAGGGATTTTTCTTCATACCTAAGTACAGAGAAATGCTGTCAGGGTTTATCTAGAATGCTCAATATTACTAATTTGGGTCATTTTTACTAATGTTGAGATTGACTACATAGTAACAATGAAACTGAAAATCTGACTCATGCCTATTGTCAATCGATTTTTATTTTGACATGACTGTTTTGTATTCTTACCTCCATATGTGTTCTAATTAAAATTATTAATTCTGTGAGCTAATAACATGGAGTAATCTTAGCTAGGGCAGCAGTTGTCATAAGTCATTTGTAAAAGCTCCTGACTAAGCATCTTCCCACCAGAGAAATGCTATGGCGTGCTCAGTACCGAGGTCTTTAAAGCTCGTGTAGATCTGAGAAACGTCAGGCAGAATTCAGTGTGTTCTGATTTTGACTCTTTTAGATTCCAGGCAATTAGTGAAGAAATGGAATTGTGTTTTCACAGTAGCATAATTTAGCTGAGTGAAAATTAAGCCATGTCTTCGTTGTTTTGCATATTTCTCACAAATACATCCACCTGCTGGAAAATTACAATAATGTAACTTCTGTCAGCAATTTTAAAGACACTTTTAAATATGCAGTATTTTAGGTTATTTGGAGGTCTATGTCATTTCAGTAGCCCAGTTTCTCCAGAAAGTTGACATATTTACATCTCTGTAGCAACAACCACCCGAGGTGTTTAGCTCAGATGAACAAGATTGAGTTATTGTAGGACATCTGACTCCGTGTCTTCGATGACAGTGTCACATGGACTTCAGTGTAACTCCCTGTCTCTCTTTTGTTACCCTGGAGCAGACTGTGGAAGCCGCCACTAGCCCTGGATAACTCTCTGCTTGCTGTCCCCTCTCCCTCAGGCCCTCCCCCTGTCCCGTTTGCCTTCCGCTGGTAGCTGGGATGGTTCTGTAGGAAGTTCATTCTCGTGGTTACTGATGTTAAGGGCATTTGCTTATGGCCTGTAAGCCCCACTTTTCACCGTGTTTGCCTGTTAGAAGCTAGACTGGAGTCTAATGTCTTTGCCTGTCTTATTATATATCTATCTACATGCCTGTCTGTACCTAGCCCTTCACCATAAACTCACAGCTTACAGTGTTTGTGGATAAGGATGCTCAGCCTTCATCATTTGCTGCCTCCATGCTCCTGAAGCAAGTTTTTTAAGTGCTTTTGCAAGCTAAGTATGGTGGCACATGTTGGGAATCTGAGGCAGGAGGATTGCTGCAAGTTTGAGATCAGACAGAATACTTAGTGAATTCAAGGCCAGCTTGGAATACATACCAAAGTCTTGCCTCAAAAGATTGAGAAAAAAATTACTGTCATTGAATGTTTTTTCCAGTTATCATCTAGTCTGGAAAAGCTGTTCAACACAGTTTGTGGCACATAGAAGTACTCCACATATATTTGTTGGCTAAATAAATAAAATTCTCTGAATGATTATTTAATATATATTAAAATTTTATATTGCTACACATACCTTCAGCTTCCTGATTAATATTTAAAACTGTATTACATTAATAGTCTCTATAATATATAAACAAAGCCAGAAAATTAATTGTAGCAGCCAGGTTTTTTTCTACTGGGACCCTTAATTGAAAAGCAAATAGCTTTTGAATGCATACCAAAATGAGTTACATGTAAAGAGGGTCCTTCAGATTGACACAGGTTGAGTAACAACTCCAGTTTTTTATTAATGCAGCTAGCTCTAAGCAGCAAATGACAAATTCCATCTTGGCATAAGCTGTTGCCGTGGTTATTGAACTTCTGCTTTTGAAAGGAAGCCACCCAAAATGAAAAGAAGGTCAAGTCGGTAAACATTTTTCTTGTAGCGCTCTGAATACAGGGATGGGATCTGTCACACAGGCAGATGTAGTTTGGCCATAAAGCAGTAATGATGTTGAAGAGAGTATACTCATACTGTAGAACATGACCTTAATGCAGGTACAACACAGGGTTGCCTTGTAGAGCCCCCTTCTGGCACTCTAGAGAAATCTAAGCCCTCTGACATCTCATGCATTGAACACTCTTGACAGTGTCAATGTCGGGAAGGCCAAGGTATGTAAATGGAAGACAGCAGCTCTCCGGGATAAAGCCCAAAGATAGGCTGTGGGCTGTCAGCCAGAAACATCAGTCACTGTGTTTTTCTTCGCATAAAACTATAGGGATCAGGGCTGCAATGTATTTTCCACAGAAAATGGCAGTAGGAGAAGTTGTAGGGGGACTGAATGTCTATATAGCTGGAAGCTGAAGAAATGCAAAGAACATCATAATCTTTCTAAGAGGCTTTAAAGCCCAGAATCTCTTGACATGTTGAGCTCCATACTATGAAAGTTCAGAAAACTTCAGCAGTTAATCAATTAACCACACGGAGTTTCAGTGGGGAATAAAGGTCTCTTCCTCTTAGGATTTCCAAATACCAGCACAGCTGGATCAGTATCAACTTGAAGTCTGTCCTGAGAATGCATTAAATTTGCAATTTAATCTTTAGAACATAATAGAGCAGAAACATGGTTCTCCTGACTGGGACCTCCCAATCAGCATGCCAGCAATAACAGCCTGCCACCCTCTTGTTTTAAGGGTGTCTTGGATAGTCTGTAAATCCCAGAGCATGGGTTTGTCTCGGCGGTATGCAGAGTGTAGGCATCATGACCACACATTGTGTCTTCAGATCTGTGAAAAGGTTTAACGGTCAAGAGTTGGGCTCCATCCTCCAAACCATACAAGGGATAGTCTTTTGTAACTTCCAGAAATCTAAAGGACTGCAGGAGGTGGAGATGAACTAGCACACTTGGCCATGGGTCGCATCCCCAGCGCACACATAAAACCACCTAGCATTGATTACCTCTGTGAGAGGCCATTTGTTACTGCTCTTCTCATTGACTACCAAATCCTCAGTGTTCCCCAGCCGTGTGTGCCGCAGATCAGCTGCTTGAATCGACCTTTACATCTGATTGATGACGACCTTGTTAGAGTCTGGAAAGTTTTGTCAAGCACTTTCATAAAGTGCCTGCCCTTTAGCCCAGTGATCCTTTTCCATGAGTTCAGATGGAAATTATAATTTATAATTACATATATAATGATGTTGATGTAAAAAAATAATTTGAAAAGAATTCAGGCTGGCTGAGTTTGGTGGTTGACCCATGAAAGAGTGGACTGAACCAGTTACTATAAATCTATGCAATGAGGTTCATACCATTCTCAATATAATGTATGTAATACAGAGATGCTCTCAGCAATGGAAATGTTCATAATGTATTGATTAGTCAAAATTTACCCATTATATGACTCTATATCGGGAAAACAAATCTTCTTTCACATGTTGTGAACTTTAGGTGTTTCAGGTAGACTTTTAGTCTTGTTTCTCCACCAAGGAAATTTCTAACTACTATATTCTCAAAGTTAGAAACAAAAATTTTGGCCAGCCTGGTCTACAGAGTGAGTTCCAGGACAGCAAGGCTACACAGAGAAACTCTGTCTTGAAAAAAAAAAAATCTGGCTGGGTGGTGGTGGCGCACGCCTTTAATCCCAGCACTCGGGAGGCAGAGGC